>SSNS01000108.1:232526-276461 GCA_006937985.1 Aphyosemion australe | reverse complement strand
GGATGGAGAATTCAGTTTGAGGAGAAAGTAGCTTTAGACAACAGGATCTGGAGTCTAACTTCCTGATATGTGGACATCTCTCCTCTGATTGGCTAACAGCAACACAACTCTACCACTGACTCTGTTTCCTCTACAACGTTGATGTTTTATCTCCACAAATAACACAAGCCTGGAGGAGTTCTGCTGTGTGGTGGAGTTGCTAATGCTAACAGGTAGCTTCTACTTGCAAAGACTTTCTGTGCTCTTTCTCCTGGATGCTAAACCAACAACAGCCTCCCCGTCGCGAGCCAATATGGGTGAGTCCAAGCGACAGCTTAACGTAGAGCAATCAGGCTTTTCTAATCCTAGAGTTTCCCCATCTATTTTCTATCAGAAGCTAATGCAGGAGATAGGTGGAGGAGACTGTTTTCACATTCAGCCTGCATGTTAAACTGAGATTGACAGATCATTTTTAAAAATAATAAGTAAAAAAAGTTTTTTCAGTGCCCTGCTGAAAAAACAGCATAGACCAGCATAGATGTTACCAGCATATGTTGTGTTTGGTGCTGGTATGCTGGTCAACCAGCACCAAACACAACATATACTGGTAACCAGCTATGCTGGTCTATGCTGTTTTTTCAGCAGGGTGAATAATGACCTCTTGAGGCTAAAATCCTTGCCAAATTTCATATAATTATTTTGTCCAATGATTGATAATTTGCAAATGACAAAAAAAATCACAATGTGCTTGGTCCCTCATGATGTCTTGAAGGTCCAACTTCTTTGTGGATACAAAACTATTTAAGTTGGTTAACAATATCTTTAGCAGTTTTGCAGATTGCTAAAAAATGTTTTCTTCCCCCCTTTCTTCTGGAATGAAAAAAGGACATTGTCATAAAATTATCTCAGCCAGGGCACTGCACATTGCAAACCTGCTGTATGACTGTTTGTTTTGAGAGGTGTCATCCTATGCCAGTGTGGTTTAATATTCATAAGTTATGTCATCTAAAGAAATTTGACATTTTTCCACTTTACAGAGAGACTGGGAGATGCTGCTTTACTGGTGCTGCCAGTGCTTCTCCCATCTGCACCATTTAAAGTTGGTAGGAGAGTTTTTCGACCAAGCAGCCTGGAGAGTCGCAAGGCCTTCATTGACATCCAGCCTGTGAGTTCATTATTTTTACAGCCTGCTCCAAATATGCATCCACAATAGTTATGAAAGCATATTTTTATGCCTAAACATCTCCATTGGTTTTTCTTGCTTTAAACACAGTATAGTGATGTTTCTTTACCTTAATTTACTGACGGTTTCGGCGACTCACTGCCGCCATCTTCAGAGTCATGCCCTGAAGAGCGTGGGCATGACTCTGAAGATGGCGGCAGTGAGTCGCCGAAACAGTCAGTAAATTAAGGTAAAGAAACATCACTATACTGTGTTTAAAGCAAGAAAAACCAATGGAGATGGAAAATAAACACAGGAAGAACATAAGAAGTTTTATGCCTAAACATGTTCCCTTTCTTTCTCTTTTTTGATCCCCTTCTCAGGCTGGAACAAACATGGTGGAATACCTCAACGGGGCCACTACAGAATACCCGTATGTCCTTGTGCTTGGGGAGGACTAACAAAGCTCCCAAGCATTTGTGATCATCGGTGGGACTGCTCTGGAATACCCATCACTTTTGGGTGCAATTGATGGTTGTTTTAAAACATTTTTCGTGTTTGACGTTAACTACCCAAAAGCATGTGCACAGATTTGGGAGTTCATTCAGACCGTCATCTTTGAAATCCCAGGACACGAATCAAATGCAGTGAAACTACTGAGAGCTCAGTTGGCAGTGATGTAAGGTTGACATTTTGGTACTGGTAAGTTAGCATTCTTGAAATATGTTAATGGACATTTTGCAGTTGTTCCAATGTGTGTTTTAAAGACATTAAAATTTTGAACACTTAAGATGCATAATTGCATTGAAAAATATATTTATTCAGACTGAATGAGCTAAACATGTTAAAGAAATGAATGTTTTTTTAAATCTGCTTATCTACAATTTCATTGTTTTTCTAAAATGTAGGATTTTATTGGTCAATAAATAATTGATTGACACATGGCTCTCTCATTATGTTCATTTTTGTTTATTTAGATATTTATTTAGTGTTTTTATTTTCAATAACATTTTATTGTGGAATTGGGTCATTTTAACCCAAGTATTAGTAATTTAATAACCCAGGTGTTGGGTTTTCTTTTTAACCCACTTTTGGGTAACCTTAACTGTACAGTTGGGTCATTTTAACCCATTTTTAGGGTAGAAAACATAACCCAATATACTGGGTCAAATCAATAACCCAACCCCCTGGGTTAAAATAACCCATGGTTGGCTCGGTCCTTTTCTCACCCAGCACTTGGGTTACAAAGCAACCCAAGTTGGGTTATTTTTAACCCAGCCGTTTTAAGAGTGTATGTTATTTAGTTTTATCATTATTAGCAATAATAACATTAATAAACTTGAAGATGAACTCAAAGATTCAAACAGAAATCAGATCAAACGTTTTATTAGAGTGAATTTCTATAAAACAAGCAAAGTTCAGAGAAAACCTGCAGATTCATAAACATCAGAGCAGAAAATCATTCAAGGATTTCAGATGATTGATCAGATTCTACAGAAAACAACAATCCTTTTGGCTTCAAAAGATATTCTTAAAAATGCAACACGAACATAATGAAATCAGTTTCATGCAGGTTTTCTTTCCTTTAACGTGACCCAAAGACCGTATATATAACAACTAAAAGTTCCAGAACTAAAAATCCGTCTCATCCCTCGATGTGACCAAAAAGCAAAATGTCAGGAGGAAAGGTTCTGACACACAACCAGGTTTTATCAAGCAAGTTTTTTATATAAACGTTGTTTTAATTTAGTTTTAAGAGAGAATAAAACAAAAACTCTGATCTGTCTGTAAACCAGCTGGACGAATGACCCCTGACCCTCGCTGGGCTCCAAACAGGAATGCTTTAAAGGTACAGTACAAAACCATTACCACCATCTAGTGGTCAAACTGGGACAAAGCATCTGTGCTTGATCTATCCAGATGTTTTAGGAGTTCAAATTCACTCATAATGAAGTTAAATAAATAAAAACATCAGCTTTTACACAGTCAACAGTTTTAAACTAAATAAAAACATTTTAAACCCAAACTCAGCAAACTGCAAAAATAAACTCAAAGGATTCGGAGGTCACATGAGATCAAAACGAGCTGAATGACATCATCACAGATTTATTAAACGTGGTTCTGAAATTAAATCATCAAACTTCAACAAAACATTTGGATTCAACAGTGTTCAAATCACATTAAAGTCCACTAGAAATAAATAAAATCTGACTTTTAGAATTGGATGTAACATTTAGGATATTTTCATAAATAAAACCCCAGAGGGTTAGAAAACATTCACATCAATGTGCAAAAACCAGCTTTCATCTGAAATGTTCAGGTTTCAACCGAGAATAAATAAATAAAAAGATGTTTTTAACAGTTCGGGGAAATTCCAGGTCCAAAATCAAACGAATTATTCAGAAAACAAAAACATGTTATTTTTATTTAAATATTTATACATTCTTTTGTTTTAACGCCAGAATTTTTGGTGAGTTTTTGTCGTAACGTCAGAAATCAAACATTTCAATTTGTAATTATAGAGTAATAATTTAGCTGTGATCATTCAAGCTGATTAGAAATCCTCCTACAGAAATATTTTTATTGTGCCCTAAAAGAAAAAAATCTTTTTTACTTTTTCCCTTCAGCAGAAAAAAGTCACCTGTGATATCATCTAACTTCACTCAGGAACCGAAACAGGTGAGAGCGCACCTGAGCCCAGAAAACCTCATTACCCACAATGCCTCGGTGCAGTTTAAACCAACGTAACCCTAAACGGCTCAGAGACGCTTTCAATCTAACGTAACAGATCACAAAAACAATGTTCGATGATCACATTTTTATAGGAGACGAGTAAACAAAAACACGGAAAAGTTTAAAATCAGCAGAAAACTTTAGGCGGATTCACTCTGACCTTTGAACTTTAGATGCTCGGCGTTCCTGAAACGATCCCAAACCAGACCAGGCGGAGCTACAAACTCAATACAAAACAGAAATCCTCTGCAGAAGACGAGAGTCTGGAGCAGAAGGTCCGCTTTCATCCGACATCCTGGATCCAGGATCAGAATCTAAAATCCCACAAACCTAGGAGGGTTTTCATCTAAAACTGAGGTTTGGACGGAGACATGCAAAAGAAAACGACTTCTGACCATCAATCAGAACCGGAGTTCTGGATCTTTACCGTCTTTGGACTTTTACAACAAAATCAAAGTGATTATTTTACAGAAACTTTCGGTCGTGCATGTGTATGACATCATCACAGGAAAGCTGAGATGCAACAGGAAGCCTGAGGCTCCGCCCCCTCCGGTCAGCTCATGGGTCCCTGAACGGGGCGTTAAGTTATTTTCTAATCCACTTTGCCTTACGCCCTGGATCACACACGTTCTACTTCAGTTTAAATGATAATTATGTGTTTCGACTACATCTGTCTCGTAATCCGAGATTTATTCGCTTGTAAAAATTCATGATTAAAAAGACTACAAATCAGACGTCGCATGTATGACGTCACAGCAGAATCTCCTCCTCCAGCGTCGCTGCTACTGACCACATGACCAGATTTATCGTGGATTTCTCCACATTTAATTTCTGTCGTCCGGGAGGAAGGATGTGAAGCTCGCTAACCTCAGACATTTTCTTCTCCGTGTCTGGTTTGATGATGTCAATTTGGTGAGACGAGCATTTGTAGTCCTGTATGTGTTTTCACACTAAACCTAAAAGAACTTTTGCCGTCGTTCTAAAATAAGCGCTTTCTTGGCATCAGGATGTGTTTTTAAAATTCACGGACATCATGGGTGAACTCCACAGAGCATATCCAACGGGATCAGAAAGTAGCTTCTATAGCCCCGTTGACTTGCATTCACTTTTCCTTTGACCGGGGACCCAAGGTCCAGAAGTAGATGGGCGTGGCTTAGGCTCCCTCTAAAACCGTTTGGCACAAAAAACAGGAAACAGTTTTTATGTACAGCTGCTTTACAGAACAAGCTCCGCCCCCAAGGCGGCAGCGAGGTCGTTCCAGGAACAGCTGATTGGATGTTTGGAGGGGAACGACGACCAGTTTCCTGATCCTGAGTCAGAACGGCACTGGGGGTGGGGGGGGACATAGCGAGGAGGCCGGCATCGAACCACCAACCCTCTAACGGACTGACAGCCGCTCCTCCCGCTGAGCGACCGGTACCGGGTCGGAACGCAGAAACTGATTTTTTCCTGAAATTGTAAATTCCAAAAAAGATGAGAATTCTGAATGAAACGGAACGTGTACGGAACGTTAAATCTACAACAGCTTAATTATCTCCTCCTCTAAACCAACCCCGACGTTCGTCTTCCTGTTTGGAAAGAACTTAAATCCAAAAAATATATCTGACTGGAGCCTTTAGTTCAGATTTAATCTCCACAAATTATTCAGCCTTAACGATGCCTCCGAAAACGCCTTTAAAAGTGAGGGAGTCAGCCTTTAACTCGCCCATCTGACCTGGAGTTCCTGTGGAGTGCCGTAACAGTCCCAATCTAGGCTCCAAACATTTAACAGGATTCCTACGTGACGGATTATTCCTGTAATTTGGGATTATTAAGTGAATTGATTTAAATAAATAAAACACAAACATCTGTAGGAATCCTGAGGCGGAACCTCAGAGGGTCTGCTGACCAATTGGATGGCGGGAAACTCAGCCCTTCCTTGTTTTCCACACTTAGCTGCCAGAGAGTCGGAGTTTTATCCCAACGGTCCTGGAAAACCGCACAGAAGCAGAAACAAGAAAAACCAGCAGGAACGTCTGAAATGAGCAGATGAGTGGATTCTGGGCCGTTTCTTTCTCTGATTCAAAGCCGGTGTGAGTTTGCTGGTGCCGGTATTGCCGCAAAGCTCCGCCCCCAAGCCCCGCCTCCTCTGGATTTACAGTCAAACCCACTTCCTGCTCCTGCTGTTAGAACGGGAGCTTCTTCAGCTGCTCAAACGTGATGAAAAACTAGGAAAAGAGAAATGTGTCAAGGAAAAACATTATGATTCAAATCAAAACAGCCCCCAAACAGTCTGAAGGGGGAGGGGCTTAAATCAGCATGGTTCCTGGGAAAAGAACAATAAGGGTGTAGTTTTCTACATCGTTTGTCTGCGAGTTGGTAAAGGATACGATGATGTTCCACGGACCCAGTCGCAGCCAGTTGGGCCAGAAGCCCTTATAGAGGGCGAAGAAGCCTTCGTTCTTCCACGTCTTCATCACGCCGTCCAGCGTTCCTTTGTACATGGGGCTTCCAGACAAAACCCGCTGGTTCATCATGCGAGTGCGGACCACGTCCACCGGGTTGGAGGCCAGCGCCCCCGCCAGGCCGCAGGTGAAGCTGGAGCTGGACACACAGGTGAGAACCAGTCAGAGCGCTGCCATGGTCAAACTGGTCAGAGGTGAGAAAAACAGAGAGACCAACATGAAGTGTGTCAGAATGGTGTCTCCCATCAGGCCAGAGCGGAGGAGGTGCTTCTTTGTGATGTCATAAACAGGAAGTTCCACCCCGACAACAATGGCTGCCCGCTGTGCGGTGGGGATGACGCCCTGAGGAAGAGGAGGAAGAGGAGAATCAGGCTGGCTGTGATGATGATGCTGCTGCTGCTACTGCTGGGAAAATCCAGATGCTTCCTGGTGTTCCTCACCCTCCACAGTCCTCTGGTGCCTTCGGTCTGGTAGATGTTGATGAAGTTAGACATCATGCTGCCTTGCAGCAGGCTGCCCTGGGCCTGCATCCGGATCTGGAACAGACAGGTAGACGGTCACATGTTTCACCCACGTTTCAAATGGTTACGATTAAAGATCTCAAGTGAAGCGACAGCCACAGAGGAGCCGAGACTTATCGGGTAAATCATCACAGCCTGAGTGTAGAGGAGAACCAGAACTCACCTTGAGAACGTCAGTGGGGTTGGCCAGGGTGGAGGACAAGACTCCAGAGACGACTCCACAGAAAACGTTGATGACCATCGTCTCGTCTGTCAGACACAGGAAGTCGTGTTATCACAGAGAGAGAGAGAGAGAGCCAGTAGAATGCGGCGTACCGTCTCTACGGAAAACGTTGCGGTTCTGTGGAACTCTGCAGGAAGCCTGACTCGTCTCTAACTCTAACCCTCTCCTCCTTGGAAACCCTTTACTCCTCTGACTGCTCCCTTTGCTCCTGAGACTCTAGTTTATTACTGAGAATAAAACCGTTCAGGATCAGCTGCTTCCAACCAGGAGAACTCAAGGAGGAAACATTCCAGGTTCTCCTCAGAGAAGCTAGCAGGTCGTTTTACTCGTTATTCTGTTAGAACCAGAAGGTTTAGAGTCTACTCTGTTAGATCTCTATCATATTTCTGTATCACGCGTCAGAGATGTGAAAATCTGCAGGTTTCTGGTTAGAATCACGACAAATTGGTTTTTATAATGTTTACGTGTGCTTGGCTCGTGGGGGGGTGCAACAGCAGACTAACTGTGACCGTCTTCAACATTTTATTAGTCCTTCAGCGTCTAAATTATGTCTCTGACACCCCCCACACAGCTGTCCCCATAAAGCCACACCTCCCTGGGCTGCCACGCTCCTTCATGAGTCTCTGGGTCTCGTGTTGCTGACTGGTGGGCTCATTTAAAGGGACAGTGTGTAACATTTTTACCATCAAACTCTGGGTATCCGTTCACAAACGTGTCCTTTTCCATTAATACTCCTCCTCAAAGTCTATTCTAAATATTCCTACTAGCTTCTACATTTTGATGTTTGGGAGGAGCTTGAGACCAAATGGAGACAGTCAGCAGAAACTTGATGAAGCTCACCTTCTGGGCGACTGACAAACAGCCTCTTCAGAGAATTGTACGTCCCAATCTTGATTGTCCCGTAAGACGCTTGTCTCAACAGCGCAGGAGAAATGCTGCAAAGACACGGGACAGAAGACGAGCTTTCAAAGAAAAATCCTGACTGAGGAGAGAAATCCAAAAGATGAAGCTTAAGTCAAATAAAGGAGTCAAATAAAACCCAGGATTATGCTTTCATCACACTCCTCAGCTGTGGGGACGATCACAGAACTTCCACATTAAACCTCTGAACTCTGAACCTGAAGTTGCTTCATGTTCTGGAACTCCAAACAGAGATAAACTTCTCTGAGGTGTTCACAAACACAAGAACATAAACACTGATGGTTCCATACCCGGAGTAGAGCGCCCGGATGCCCTCCTCTCTGCCGATCCTGAACAGAGCGTGGAACATTCCCCGGTAGCGTACCTCCGTGTACTGGGACTGACCCTGGACCTGCAGTCGCGTCTTTGTCAAGTCAATAGGAAAAGTCCCTAAAAATACAAATAAACACAAAATAAAATAAATCTGCGTTCTTACACCTTTGGCACAATCAAGCTTGTTGACTGAGCAGTAAAGATGTGCTCAGAATGATCAGTAGATGTTATTGTGCTTTTAACAATTTCCATCCATCCATCCTCTTCCACTTATCCAGAGTCGTCCTAACCAGATGCCTGAGCCACCTCAACTGGCTCCTCTCGATGTGGAGGAGCAGTGGGTCTACTCCGAGCCCCTCCCGGATGGCCGAGCTTCTCACCCTATCTCTAAGGGAGAGCCCAGACACCCTGCAGAGAAAACTCATTTCAGCCGCTTGTATCCGCGATCTCGTTCTTTCGGTCACTACCCAAAGCTCGTGACCATAGGTGAGGGTAGGAACGTAGATCGACCGGTAAATTGAGAGCTTCGCCTTTTGGCTCAGCTCTCTCTTCACCACGACAGACCGGTCCAACGCCCGCATCACTGCAGACGCAGCACCAATCCACCTATCGATCTCACGCTCCACCCTTCCCTCACTCGTGAACAAGACCCCGAGATACTTGAACTCCTCTACTTGGGGCAGGACCTCGTCCCTGACCTGGAGAAGGCATTCTACCCTTTTCTGACTCAAGACCATGGTCTCAGATTTAGAGGAGCTGATTCTCATCCCAGCTGCTTCACACTCGGCTGTGAACTGCTCCAGCGAAAGCTGGAGATCACGTTCTGAAAAAATAAAATGCATATGCATGCGTATATATTTATATACACACACACATATATATATATATATATACATATATATATATAAATATATACATATATATATAAATATATACATATATATATATATATGTATATAAATATATACATACACACACAAAAACAAACATACATGCATACATATACATAGATACCAATACTGCACATTCATGACAATCAACACAGACAAACAGTAGAAGTGAGCATCACTGGAAATGCATAAATATTGATCCAGTAAGAAAATTAAAACCGTTGCATCTAGGCATTACACGTTCATACGCAGAAGTTCTAAACTGAAGTTCAAAAAGGTGTGATGGACCTTAAATCAGCAGGTAATTTGTTCTGATCCGCTGGAGCTTTGACAGAAAAGGCCGGCGTCGCTCACTCAACGAGGAACCACAAACAAAATCTGATGAGTTCTGCAAATGTTGTAATGAGACCTGAATGGTATTAATAAAGTGGTTATATAAGATGGAAAGTTAAAATAAACGCATTTAAAAATAAACAGCAGCCAGTGAAACTTCAGCCGAGGGCCAGGACGTCTAAACGATCAAACATAAGGCAGTGATGAGATCTAAATGGACAACGCTACATTAGCTTTTATAAATAATATCAAAACAGTGAAGACAGATAAAATAAGGCCCTAAGGAAGATCCTTGAGGATCATCACTCTCAACTCCCCACTGTCAAGACTGGAACCCGTTAAAAGCAACAAACAGACAACGGTTATAAAAAGAGAAATGTCATCCAAGTATAGAGGTCCTAGATCAGCCAAATGAATAAAATTTCATTCATAATATTTAAATTTTTATTCTGAAAAATAAAAACAGAAACCATTTAATTCTGGGTTAAACCAGACGTACACATGCACGATGGGGTCTAACTTATTTATTTTGTGTCCAATTCATGTATCAAAATTTCAACGAGTCAAAAGCATCTTAGTTTCTATCGTTCTTCTAGAGAATGATTCATTCAGATGCCTGAAGCTTGCTCTTGTCTAAAACCTGCTGATATGATCAGATGGATGCAAACTGGGGCTAACTGCCACTATGTGACTTAGTGAACTGCACATTTGCTGCTGCAGAATAATTTATAGAATCAGCTCCAAACAGCATAAATATTTATTCAGCTGCGTGCACCAGTTCCCTCTGAAAGCAGGGGAACTCAGAAGATGCTGCAGCAGATTTTATTTATGGCTCAAAAGGTCCCAAAATCTGAATAAAACCCCAGCACACTAAGGCCTTTAGGTGTATAAAATCCCAAATACCGCGCATGCCGGTGAGCATCTGTGTGTGTTTGGTGCATCACGTACCGAATTCTGCGACAATCGAGGCCATCCCTCCGTAAATGAACGGCTTCCAGTTCAAGCTGGCCATCTCCGTGTCTGCGGCGGCCGCCTCCACCTGCTGCAGCCCCGCTAGAAACAGGACAAACCCCAGACAGAGGTCAACACAATGCTGCAGCCTCTGACCAGACAGCATGTCGGCAAACATCAGGCTCTGGAGACGCTACAGATCTAACAGGCTCCTCAGCATCAGCATCCCAGCACACTGCGCCGGAAAGAGACGACCGCTACAGCGAACACCGCAAAGAGAGCCGTCAAATCTGTTACGGCATTCCTATTGGCTGCGAGGCCAATCAATCAAACTTTCCAGCGATTCTATTGGCTGAGCGGAAATAGAGGGTTGACACTAAGGCAGGAGCAACAGTGTCACGAGAGAAGTTACTTCTCAATAAAGCTACTTAATACGAACAATTTACGTTTTATTTATAAAAATCGTAAACATTTATAGCTTTAAGTACAGCTCAAATAAAAGAAGAGCATGATAATAGTATTCATAACAAAGATGGCTGTCACAGCAGTTTCTGGCCGTCCCCTCGAAGGCGCTAATAGGCTAACAGCCACTCAGCTCACACTTCTGGAAACGGCTAGCCCGCTGGTTAGCAAGGTTACCGGTTCGTCACCGGGACTTTCAAACAAATCATAACGAACCTGTTGCGTCGAGATGATCCCCAGCCTAGTGTTTGTCGTTCTTCACCGCGACTCAAGTCATATTTGAGCTCTGACCATAATAAACTGCGAGCGGGAAACTTCTCGTCTGCTGTTAGCTTCCCATTTCAGCTAACAGTAAAGCCCAACAGCCTATCTGCAAACAGAACTTCCGCTTACACTTTCAAAATAAAATACCCGTCTAAAAAACCTCAGTGGAAGCTTGGTCAATTTGGTCATTATTGTTTGTATGTTTTAACAAAAGAACATTAAAGAATGATTGACATGTAAAAAGTATCATATATGTAAAACTATTACATTACTGTATTTTGTTATTTCATTTTTGTCTTATTTTGAAACTGAAACACGAAGGTATTTCAGGTAAACTTTAAGCGTTTTTTAAACGCAGTTTCTGACTTTTCAGGGATTTGTGAAACTTTTTTTTTTTTACATCGGACACTGACTGGTGTTTTTGTTCCCCATGACAACTCATCACGTGTTTAGCATTTCAGTACTTGATATAAATCCCGACTTTCCATTTATTTACACTTTAATAAAAAGCTCCTATAAAGCTGGAGGAGTTTGAGCTCATAAGTGGTTAGATTATTTCATTTTCCCACTTCTTTAACAAGAAAGAGCCAGATTTTAGTAAACAGTTTAAAGTTTTTCAGATTCTTCAGGCTTCTGTAAAGTCCTAGTTTCAATCTTTGCCTTCTAACCAAGCAGCAGCATGTTTGTAGCCTGGCAAGCCATCCTATATATGTGAATATATCAAACTCTGCAAAGCAAGAATTGGTCTAGTTCACTAGGCTAGCATGTTTGTCCGAAGGAGAATAGAAACACTAAAAACCCATTAACTAAACAGCAAAGTGGTGCTCTGGATGAGTTGGGTCATTTTGTCTTCAGTCCCACTCGCTGAACTCAGCTCAGTTTTAAACAGAGAGAAAGGAAAAAACAAAGCCGGTTTTAATGCCTCTGACAGCTAGAATGATGCTTTCTAAGATAATTTGTGACTGATTATATTTTATTATCTTTCTGCATTTAGAGAAAACAATCTGTTGTAGAAACCAATCCATCTATCTAATTTCATACAAACTTTATCAAGAACATCATGTTTTCAGACAGGACAGATCATTATGACCACTTCATCAAACATCCAAACAAAACAAAAACGTCTGAAATCCGGCTCAACAGTTTTCTTAATCTCCAGATCTGAGTTTGACCTTCATTTCTGCACCAGGAAGGAATTTTTTAGCTTCTGTTCTTTTTTATTCTAAGAAGCTTGATGAGATGCATCTTAGCCTAACTTTGTCTGTTCAGCAACTAATTCAAATAAACAGTCAGACAAAACGCCACAACTTTGATATTCTAGCAACACTTTAAGATATGTGCAACATGAGACCGCTACAAAAACATCTGCATTTCTCCTAGAAAAGCAGCGTGTTTGTGAGCTTTTTGACACCAAACATCAGTATTTAGTGAAACTATTTCTGCTAAAGTTGATAAAAACTGGGATCTTACTTTGTATTTGTTGCACGCTCATAAAGAAAATAAACCTAAAAGACTGATTAACCTCCATGAATGTTGAGTTTCTGTTGAAGTAGAAGAAATCTCAGTCCGCTTCTCCTCGACAGCAAAATGTGATCAACAGGTGAATATCAGAATAAACAGCTGAATTTTTTATGTGAGCTGGATTGAGGAAATAAAACGTTTAGAAAAAAAGTAAAAAAAATATGATGAATATTGACTTTTGATTAGTCAGTTTTTGCTAAGAATTCCAGGATTTGTGGTGAAGAATCAGCTCTGTGTTTAGATCGAACTCTGGTCTGTCTCATCAGATCTCCTCTAAACTTTATAAACTTACATCCGTCTCTTTCTGTCTTTGTTCTGAAGCTTTGCTTTTCTGACTAACTCAGTCTCACATCACCAAAGTTATCTATAGAGATGCACCGATTCTGGGTGGGGAGTTCTGATTGTGGTCCAGTTGCAGAAATGATTTATCTCAAAGAAACATAATTTATTTAATACCATAAAAGAAGACTAATCAACATGAGAAATGTGACCTGGATGTTGAAACTTCCAGATAGAATGTAGGACACTTGTGATTGCCCCTTAGCTATGGTGCATTCATGGACCAAAAATATAAAAATGGAATTTGAGTTTTGGTCTAATTCCGACCTCCAGACAGTATTTTTGGTGCATCTCATTTAAGCTTTATGATTATCCTGTTTATTTAACACTTGCTTCCTTGTTCCCTTTTGTCACTTCCTGTTTCCCTGTTCTCACTTCCTTCTGACCTGATGACCTTTCACATCCATCATCGATGCTTTTGTTTAAAACAGCGTTCAGACGAACAAACATCAGATCAAACGTGAAACTAACTCTGATTTCTGCTGTTAGTAATCATTTTCCAACAACGATCACAGACAGCTGAAGAATTCCAAGGATTTCCAAAGTGATGTCCACTCCAATCATTCCTCACACAACAAAACATCAACAATGTTATAAAACCTTCATCAGTAGAACAGAATCATCAAGATGCTTTTGAGGGTTAAAGAGAACGAGGAAACCATGCAGGTCCAGATGAAACGGCAGTCCAAGGCGCATCCTCCCTCTTTGTTTCTTCTTCTACTGTTTATTTAATGCTGCTGTTTGACACTCCCACAGTGATGGAGAAAGTCTGTCCAAACACAGGGAATCAAAGTGTGGTCCTTAACATCCGAATGACGCGCTGGTAAAGCTGCTGGACAACAGACACCAGATTCCTGGAAGACGGAAACAAACAGACGTTTAGAGGAGGAATCATCCCGAAGGCAACACGAGTTTAGGGAAACTGTTCCAGGAAGAGAAACTCTGGGTGTGTCGCCATGGTAACCCCAAACCATCACAGTCATAATGTAAAAAAAAATCTTCCTACAAGTTAAAACAACCCCCACTCTGAGTCGGTGTCCATTTTGACAAGAAATTTTAATTTAGTTTTAGTCTTTTGAATAAAATTTTATAAAGTTTTAGTTTCGTTTTCGTCTGCAAAAATTAATTGACCACGAAAAAAAAGAAAACATTTCGTCAACGACGTCAACACTGATCTGAATGTTGTAAAGTTAGAAAAAAACACATTAAAACCAGTAGCAGGCATCAGGGAAACCAGTAGGAACCATCTGATTGGCCCGTGTGGCGGTGAACTCACCGAGATCCGGCGGAGAAGCTGCTGTTGCGGTTTGGATGCAGGCAGAAGAGCGAGGCCACGCAGTAAACACAACACAACAGCATGGACATGAGACGGCGCTTCAGGGACATCTTCACCCTGAGTGGGACACGGAAACAGGCTAATCACGTCACCATGGCAACCACCACAGTCATCCCCTCAGCATCCCCTCTGGAGGTCCCGACTTACAGGCAGAAACAAAAAATGCTTTTGGAAATATGAAAAAACGTTTGAAAACATTTCAAAAGGAAATATCCCCAAGAAGACTCATGGGATGATGTTTATTTATTTATTTTCCTGTTAAAATCTTTACTTTGATATGCATTTTTAATTTCACCCGTTTGGAATCAATAAAACCTATAAAAATGTTCTTTAAATAATGATTAAAAACACAAATAAAAACAAAAACATTTCAACTCAAAGCCAGGTCTCTGTGAATAACACGACGTCTCAGGGACACGTTAGTGAAGTCCAGCTAGCTCCGTACGAGGACGCAGGGTTTCAGGAGGTTAACATTAAAACATCCTTTCTTCTCCTCTAGATCTGATCTAAGAGATAAACACGGGTACATTCGTAAACAGACACAGATGAGATGTTGCCACCATCACCTCCAGGATCCAGATGAACTCCTTCCTCCTTCAGAAGCTTCTTCAGACGGGTGGAACCACAAGAGCCCTTCAGCGCAGAACCAGGGTGGTTCTGTCAGAAACATGAACAGAGTCCAGGCTGAGCCAGGGGCTGATGGGAACGGGACACCAAAACTGCTGAGTCAGACTTCAGGATGAAAGGTCCTGAAAGATCCAGCAGGCATCAGGAACATTCCCTCATAGTGGAGCTATTGTGGTTTGTTCAGTGTGTGTGTGTGTGTGTGTGTGTGTGTGTGTGTGTGTGTGTGTGTGTGTGTGTGTGTGTGTGTGTGTGTGTTGACCTATTACAGCATCAGCTGTCTGGTCACTTTGCTAACGGGGCTAGGAGCTCAAACCCGTTGTTCGTAGGTGTTTCTGCAGCTCTCAGACAAACACAAACCACCTTTTCTCAGGTTTTCTGTCCTAAACTCTTGATGACCTGATCCTCAGCAGCTGTTGTGACAACAGAAGAAAGAATGAGACCCAGCCCTGCTGGCTGCTATCTGCTGAGCACGGCCCAGATAAAGTCATGAGTGCAGACAGAGAGAGTGATTAGTCCGGTGTATTTGTGTGTGAATCCTGCTGGAAAATGGTCCCATTATACCCAGATGTCTCTCGCGGGCTAAAACCGGACAACGGCCAGCAGGTTACAGTTTAACTCCACGTCTCTTTTATCTCCTTCAGCGAGAGGTTAATTATTTACACTCAGACCAAAAACTCTGTTCTCACAACGTCTGAGTCGGATGTTCCTCGATGTCGCCAGCGGGGAAAAACCCGGATCAAACACTGACTAAAGATCCAAGATGATAAATAAATCTGTTTTCTGTCATTGTTGGATTTTTAAGACTTTGATCTCATCCATCCATCATCCATCCATCCATCCATCCATCCATCCATCCATCCATCCATCCATCCATCATCCATCCATCATCCATCCATCCATCCATCCATCCATCCATCCATCCATCCATCCATCCATCCATCCATCCATCCACCCATAAAAAGTCAAAGTGTCATTAAAATGAAAACAGACATCCTCTTGTCTGGCAGTGATCCAGCAGGTCAAAGGTCATTCACAGAGAAGCCTCATCTCTACAGCCGAGCAGCAGAGGGGTGTGTTTTCTTGTCTGTAGGCTCTGTGAGGGAGAGGAGGATCATAAGACGGATCAGCTGATGATGTTGGGACTCTTTCTGCTCTTCTCTTGTTCGCTGAAAGGATCTGACATTCCCATCCACATGGATTTCTAACGGATGTTTGAGGAAACTTGGATATTTTGGGATCAGTCAGTGTGGAAACATGTTGGAACTACCACAGTGGGTCACAGGAAACCCATGAAACTCCTTTACTTCTGAAAGGATTTTTGATTTTTTTAAGATGCTGTCTCGTCTCATCAGTTTGTTTTTATTTGTTTCTTTTTAAAACTGGAAGTCTCAAATCAGGATGTGGTATTTAACTGGACAAGCGAGCCCAGAGCCTTCTGTTGACCTTTCCTGTGATGGTTTGGAGTCCGACCAGCCAGCAGCTCAGAACGACTCGAGGCTCCGGGTGATGGGCGTGATCCTGAGCGTCGCCGCCTGCCTCATCATCTCCACCAACCTGCTGGTAGCAGCTGCGTTACTGAAGCTCCTTCTGAAGAGGACAAGCCAGAGCTGGTGCTTTGTCCTGAACCTGGCTCTGGCCGACACCCTAGTAGGCGTGGCCATCACCGGCCTGGCCACCGAGGACTTCAACCACAACCTCGCTCAGAACCAGAACATCTCTCCCACCAACACCACACCTCCAGCTCATCAAGGGAAGACCCGATGTCTTTTACGTATGTCCTTTTTGACATCACCCTGCATGGCATCCATCTTGTCCATGTTCCTGATCTCATTGGACCGCTACGTAGCCATCAAGATGCCCCTTCGTTACTCGCTGCTATGTGGGAAGGGTACTGCAGCCGGGTCTCTGATGGTGCTATGGATCAGCTCCCTCACTATGGGCTTCCTGCCAGGTGAGAATTAATTATAATTTTAAAAATAAACCATCATCAAATAAATTCACAAGTTTTTAGCCCGACAAGCCAGTGGTTTCCTTCTGGAGCAGCTCCCATCAGACTGTCATTTACTTATGGTGTCCCACAAGGGTCCACCCTCGGCCTGGTCCTGTTCTCACTGCTGCCTTTAGGATCCAGCCTGGGAAAATATCATATTCAGTTCCACATATATATATATATATATATATATATATATATATGTGTGTGTGTGTGTGTGTGTGTGTGTGTGTGTGTGTGTGTCTTAATTTCAGTCTTGTCTTATTTTTATTAACTTTCTGACAGTTATAGGATTGATTTTAAGTTTTTACTGTGTATACAGACACAAGTTTCTAATATTTATACAATATAAATAAATATGAATAAAAAGTAAAATAACACAATTATTAGAAAGTAGTTAGGAGACAGGAAGAACTAGCATGTCGATGTATTTATATTCTGGGTGATTTTTAACGGCTGTGTGAATAACCAGCGTCCTCTGCTCCTCAGTCATGGTGCAGCAGCTGCAGAACAGGAAACCCTACGACGGATTCTGTGCGTTCTTCTCCGTCACACACGACATCGCCATCATTGTGTTGTACAGCTTGCTCTTCTTCCCCGTCCTCTCTCTGTTCATCTACATGTACCTGGACATCCTAAAGATCGCTTGCAGCCACCAGAAGCAGATCTCCCAGATTAGACAGGCCAGCTGCAGAAGTGCTGAGGACCACCCAGGACCTGAGCACCACCAGCATCATCAGCTGAGGAGCAGTTACTGGAGCCACGTCAAGGCCCTGAGGACAGTGGCGGTGCTCGTCGGCTGCTTCCTGGTGCTCTGGTGCCCGTTTTTTGTGGTGTGTATCGTGCACATCCTATGTAAAAGCTGTGGACTCAAGGAGATGCTGGAGAACTTTGTGTGGCTGCTGGGGCTCTCCAATTCATTGATAAACCCTCTGGTTTATGCCTTCTGGCAAAAAGAGGTGCGGCTGCAGTTGTCAGCCATGTTTTCATGCATCACAGGTGGATTACTCTCTGCTGAACCACCAGGTGTCCCAGAAAGGTGTCACCAGTCACCACCTGTGCAGAGTCAGGCTTGTGTTTGTGAAGGAGACACACCCACCCCGTCTCTGATGCAGCCAGTGGGCGAGGCTCCGGCTGCAGCGCTGTCGGCCACAACGCGCTTCTGAACAATAAAAACAGATTTACAGTCTGGGTTTGTTCATCAGAATGGCTTTTCCAAACTAGAAAATAAAAAAGGTTGTCAATAAAAATGAAGTGTCCTGGTGCTGTGTGTTCACTAGAGCGGTCCTGTAGAACCAGAATCAGTTCTGATAGTCAGCATCTTACCTGCAGAACGCCTCTCCGTCTGGAGAATCAGAGACAAACTCTCAAGTAAAAAATTAACATCTACATTTAAAAATTTTAAACTAACAATAAATCTAACATTTAGTTAACATGCAAGTTCAGACTGTTTGTTTTATCCTGTTTAAAAAAGGTAATGCATTCATATTTCTGAGAAAAAGAATCCATGTTTAGATGGAATCACATGATCTGACCATCTAAAGACCTCTTACAGCTTAGCAGGGGGGTCTGTCAGAATCAGAACCAGAACCAGAAGGGTTTTATTGCCATATGTGTGAGCACGGTCACAACATTAGGGAATTGCTGCGGTGGATGGTGCAAGTGTGGCAAGGTGGACTAACGAGGGCCCGGGCGGGATTCGAACCTCAGACCCCCGGGTGAGAGTCACGCGCGTTAACCAGTGTCACACAAGAATAAGAGATAAGCACTTATAGGTGTGCACTAAATCACATAACATGAAATAAAATAAAATAATACAATATAGTCGTATTAAGCAACAATAATTAGACAAATGACTACTATACAGAAAGACAGTGAACTGTAGGTACTGGTCAGAGCAGAACAGTCAGATGCACACACAACACAGGGTCAGGTGACTGGAGTGAGCAGTTCTAGGATTGTTATTCATGAGTCTGACAGCAGAGGGGAAAAAACTGTTCTTGTGGCGAGAGGTTCTGGTCCGAATGGATCTGAACCTCCTGCCAGATGGGAGCGGGTCAAAGAGACGGTGTCCAGGGTGAGTCGGGTCAGCTGTGAGCCGACCTGCACGCCTCAATGTCCTGGAGGTGTACAGGTCCTGTATGGAGGGGAGTTTGCAGCCAATGACCTTCTCAGCAGAGCGTACAACACGCTGCAGCCTCTTCTTGTCCCTGGTGGTGGCTCCAGCGTACCACACGGTGATTGAGGAGGTGAGGATGGACTCGATGACTGCGGTGTAGAACTGCCTCATCCACTGTGCTGGCAGGTTGAATTTCTTCAGCTGCCTCAGGAAGTTCATCCTCTGCTGGGCCTTTTTTATGACAGAAGGCTGATGGTGGTGCCCAGGAAGCGACATGAGTCCACCATCGTGATGGGAGTGTCAGACAGGGTGGGGGGGCTGCACCAGGACATCAGCTGTCTGACTTCCGTTCTGTAGGAAGACTCATCCCCGTCCAAGATGAGTCCAATCTCGGTGGTGTCGTCTGCAAACGTGATTAGCTTTACATAGTCGAGGTTGGAGGTGCAGCAGTTGGTGTGCAGAGGGAAGAGAACACAAGACCTATAACCACACTTTTCATGTTAGCGTCCTATTTAGTTCAAAATCACCACATTTACTTAAAAACTTTAAAACTTTGTCAGTGTTTATTTAGAATAGCTATGTATTAAAATATATTATTATTTATTTTATAAAATTTTAATAGGTTTAAGTTCATTTTCTGATATTTAAAATATCTTTGCAAAGAAAACTTTACAGTAGTAAAACCTGAGTGTCGACGCACGGAACGAATCAACATTTAGATAAAAAGCAGTTCAGGTTTCTGAGGTGATTCAAACATTTCTGACCTGCTAACACTAAAAGGCTTCTAGATCAGTGGAGAAATATAAAACGATGTAATTATCACACAAATATCAGGATACTGTGATTATAAATCTGGACACTGAGAGGAGTGTGTAAAAGGTGAGGGACTGAGATCAGCACCCTGTGGAACTCCAGACATCTACAGTTAATCTAAAACAGCTAAACTCAAAACCTCCTGCCACTTTAGAGTGAATAAAAATGTTTGAGTTATTCAGGAACCAGAAGGACTGTCTCTGGATTAGGTTTGTGTTCTCCACCCCAGCTCCCCATTTTTCTCCTCAGTGATGTTGACTGAGCTCTCAGTGGGAAGACTCCATGGAATGGGAAAGGTCGGAGGTCAGTTGTGGTAGAGGGCAGGAAGTTTGGTGATGCAGCTGGACATGCGCTCTGGATAATTCCAGAGGTCTCCGACTCATCCCAATGAGGAAGTCCGGATCTTCTGGCCCCTTAATGCACACTTACTGCTGGCCTGATGTTCCCTGTGCAGCTGGAGGAAATTCCTCAAGAGAGTGGAATCGGAATACTGTGAAGCAGGAATGATGAAATTGTTTTTTATAAAGCCGAACGGGACCAGGACAACGATCCTGGGAAGTGATTTGTGAGTTAGTTTACTTCACGGAAGTTTAAATGTTGGACTTTTCTTGTTTTCCTGGGATGAGAAAAAAACATGGAATAAAGAAGTCCAGCTGCCTGTTTGTGATCCAACGGGATCAACTTCCTCTGTGAGCTGAAGCAGAACAAACATGACGAAGCGAATGTCCCGTGACACGCTGGAACCAACAACCATTTTGTTTCGTTTAGTTTTATGACATCCAGATAATCTGAGCTGAGAGCCTGTTTATCTGGATCCAGCCTCTGATAGCTTCTACCTGGATGATTCTTCAGTCATGGAAACTTCCTCAGCTGTTGAATCCTGATGATTAACCTCCTCCTCACCTGCCATCAGCTCAAATCAACACAGCACTTAAATCCGTTGATGCTTGGGTTTCTGCAAACATTTACTCCAGAGCGATAAACTACAGCGTTTACACGAAGCCTCGTCGGCTCCTTGATTCATAAACAAAAAACTCTTTTATCTCTTAAGTTTGTGATTTAGCGGCGCAAACCAGGTTCAAATGGGTCGAAACCAAAAGGTTTAGTTTAGTTGAACTCACATTTGACCCATTTTTTATTTTTGTGTAAAACAGGGGTGCACAATCCTGGTCCTGGAGGGCATGTTTTAGTTGCTTCCCTGCTTCAACACACCTGATTTCAATCAGCAGGTGATCAACAGGCTTCTGCAGAGCCTGATGGGCTGCTGCACATGTGAATCCGCCACTGAATCAGCTACCTTCCAGCTCCATTGGATTTTCTTGTTTTAACACAGTATAATGATGTTACATTTACCTTTAATTAGTCAGCTACCTTCCAGGACCAGGATTGGGTACCCCTGGTGTAAACGCTAAAAATAATTCTCTTGTTATTTGTTAGCTTAGGACTGATAAGCTAACGGCTAGTCTGAGCTGCTCCACTCTAACAAATCTCCCAGTTTGCCCAGCCTTCCATCGATCCATGATCCTCATTTCAACAGGGTATTGTAGCAATAAAAATATGTAGAATATGTAAATATCACTGATGAAGTGCATTGACTTTATGTTGAATTTATTGATTAATAACAATAGAGGATCAAATACATCCTTCACAGAGGAAAGGAAAACATAATTATGATGTTTAAAAATCAGATGTGGGCTGGAAAATCTTTTTAATGTGGTGAATTGTTTTAAATCGCATCATGAAATGTGTCGAATCAAAAATCGCTTTCAAATCAATCGTGAACAGGGATAAATCGTATCGAATCGAATCGCCAGAGGGTTTCACCGTATCGTTAATGTATCGTATCGCTGGTAGCGTATTGAGATACGAATCGAATCGGCTTCAGTGGTGGAGATTCACATCCCTACTCCCTTCGCACATCACTCACCAACTAATTCAGGCTTATGAAAAAATGATGGCTCATGGAAAAATCTCTCAAAATATAACTCTACTGTATTTTGTTTTAAACATGAATTTAACCCTTTATTGCCAAATATTTTATATCTGATCCACATATTCTGGCGTTAATGGGGTAAATTCATGTTTAACCAAAACAAATGAACTATTACAGATTATTAAAATGATTTTATTTAGAGAAAGACTCTTAAAAAATCTTCAACAAAATGACATGATAGATGAATTTTGATGAATCACAGAAAACATATTTTCCTTTTTTTATTTCACTCATTTCTGTTTAAAAACATTAACATTAATGTCACGAATTAAAACTTTAAAAGATCAAACAAAATAATCTGAAGGACAAGAAAAACTGTTTTCACAAGAAATGAAAACAACTCACCGCTTTTTAAAGTCAAATCAAATCAAATCAGATTTATTTATATAGCACATTTCAATGCAACAATGTCGCCCAAAGTGCTGAACAGACAAAATAAAAAACATTTAAAAAGTCAAGTAAAAACACGATAAAACATAAAAGCAATAGATAAAAAGATAAAACACACAAGTTGATTAAAAAGAAGGGGACTACCAAGTCAACTAAAAGTAGAAAAAGCTGTTGAGTAAAAGTAAGTCTTAAGTAGCTTTTTAAAAATGGCAACAGATGATGCTTGCCTAATGGGGATGGGCAACATATTCCATAAAGTTGGAGCTGCCACAGAAAAAGACCTAAAACCCCTTTTCTGAAGTTTTGCCCTAGGTACAGTTAACCTATGTTGGTCAGCCGACCGCAGTCCACGAGAAGGAACATACGGCATGAGAAGTTCCGATAAATAGGTAGGGGCTAGCCCATTCAAACATTTGTAGGCGAGAACCAAAACCTTAAACTGCACACGGAACCTAACTGGGATCCAATGCAGAGAGGCAAGAACAGGAGTAATATGGTCAAATCTACATGTGCCCGTCAAAAGACGAGCTGCAGCATTTTGTACCAACTGCAACCTAGCAACACATCCATGATTAATACCCAAAAAAAGACTATTGCAATAGTCCAAACGAGATGTTATAAAAGCATGGATAAGCTTCTCGAAGTCACTCCTAATTAAAAGGGATTTAACCTTATAAAGCTTCCTAATGTGAAAAAAACAAACTCGAACCACATTATTGACTTGAACATCAAAATTAAGCTGAGAATCTATCTTGACACCCAAATTAGAAACAACATCTTTCGCATCATAGGAAAAGCCATGCAACAACGACTGAGTATCTACAGGAGCACCACTCGGTGCAAACATAATCAACTCAGTCTTAGACTCGTTAATCTGGAGAAAATTACACCCCATCCAATCATTAATATCACGAAGACAGCTCAAAGCTAATTCCTTAGCTTTGATAGGAGCATAAACCTGACAGTCATCAGCATAGAAATGAAAGTCAAGCCCATATTTCCTAAAAATGGCCCCAAGTGGGAGCAGGTACAAATTAAAAAGCAGAGGACCAAGTACAGAGCCCTGTGGAACTCCATATTTCAGAAGAGCATCACTCGAGCAGAAGCTACCAATCTTAACAGTTACATACCTGTCAGACAGGTAGGAACTCATCCATGTGAGGGCTGAACCAGACAGACCAACAAACTTCTCCAGACGATCAAGAAGTATACCATGATCAAGAGTATCAAAAGCAGCTGTCAGATCTAAAAGTAACAAAAAGACTGTGTCGCCCGCATCGGTGTAATTATAAATATCATTGAGCACTCTCACTAGCGCAGTTTCAGTGCTATGCATTGCTCTAAAACCTGATTGAAAAGCTTCAAAAATGTGGTTATCATCCAGGTAATCAGATAATTGTTTAAAAACGACTTTCTCAAGAACTTTAGAGAGAAATGGCAGTGTAGAAATAGGTCGATAATTGGATAAGACCGAAACATCAAGACCGGGTTTCTTGAGAAGGGGTTTGATTACAGCTCTTTTTAGACTCTTTGGAACTTCCCCAGACTGCAAACTAGAGTTGATAACTCTATGGGCCATATGTGAAATAGCTGGCCAGACGTCTTTAACAATAGAGGATGGAAAAATGTCGAGCGCAGAGCTACATGATTTCATGCTTCCAACAATTTCATCCAGCATAACTGGGGATACAGACTCAAAAGAGTTCAAAATCGTTGAACCAGAAAGAATATTGTCCTCAATAAAACTAGATTGCTGGGGAATTCTAGCTCGAACAGCTTCAGTTTTACCAATAAAGTATGTCAGAAACCTCTCAGCAACAGCCGAAGAAGCTTCAAGTCCACCAGCACATGAAGGATTTAAAATCCCATCAACAGTAGAAAAAAGCATTCTTAAGTTATGTCCACTAGTGCTAATAATATCAGACAAATAGGTAGATTTTTCCTTTTTTACAGCCATTTGATAGGAACCCCATGCAGACTTCATGGCTTCAAAGGAGGCCTGCGACTTAGATTTCTTCCAGATACGCTCACATTTCCTGCACACTCTTCTAGCTGCACGGGTGCTATCATTCAGCCAAGGCTCACGCTTACTTTTAGGTCTGCAAGAACGAAAGGGGGCAATCTTATCTAAAACACTGAGACAAGACGCATCAAGTCTCTCCAACAACTCAGTTGTAGATGAGCTTTCAGAAATAGCAGAAACAGCAGACAAACACAAGTTGTGATTAAGAAACTCAGACGAAAACAATTCAGCAGTGGAGGAATTGACAATTCTTCTGCTGCTAGACTGGACACTACTTGATGCAGGTAAAAAAGGAGCTAAAACCTCAAACAGAATAGGACAATGATCAGAAAAAACAGCATCTTGAACACACAGATTAGTCACGGACACATCTCTCGTTAAAACAAGATCCAGCAAATGTCCATCAGAATGAGTCGGACCAGAAACAAGTTGTTTCAGATCAAAAGAATCTAAAATATTAAGAAATTCCTTCACAAGCGGCTTATTTGGACAGCAGAGGTGAATATTAAAATCACCCATAATGAGAAGTCTGTCATATCTAGTGATGTAGCAAGCCAAAAAATCAGAAAGTTCATCCAAGAAATCCTTATTGTATTTTGGTGGTCTGTAAATCACTGCACAAAGAAATGGGTTAACCCGGCCCAGTTCAAAAAGTGTCAATTCAAAACTAGAATAGGTAGTGAGGAAAAAAATCTGCTTACAAAAAATCTCATCCTTAAAAACAACCGCCGTGCCTCCCCCACGGCCCACTGGACGGGGGTTGCTAAAGAATGAGCATCCAGGTGGAACAAGGTCAGAAAACAAACTGGACTCACCAGCTCGAACCCACGTCTCAGTCAAACAGAGAAGAGAAAGTTTTTGCTCACCAAAGAAGTCATTCAACATAAAAGTCTTATTGGAAAGGGACCTGGCGTTGAGAGAGGCAAACTTTATGGACGTGGCACCAGCATCCTTAATCCAGGGAATCCGCTCCACCTGTCGAAGATTCGAGTGTCGGACACCGCGCCGAGAACCCAGGAAGCAGCACGGAAAAGACGATCCGGATAAATCCAACACTCCTGACAACGGAACTAGGCAAGACCTCGATGGATCCAAAAGCCTCAAAGAAAAAGACGAGTGGCAGCATCTATCGACATCACCTGCGCCCAACGTGGAGCCCAACCAAGCCAACTTGAGCTTCACCCGCCGACCGGAACGCCTCCCCCTACGGCGGTGACGAGCCCTTCTGGCAGGTGTAGCCGCATAAAGGTAGGCAGGCACTGAAGAGAGCACAGTAGTGTAGGAGGATTTCCATCCATAACGATTCGAGCCCACAAATTCAAAAAACGAACAGCGTAAATCCAAAAGTGACTGACGGTCGTACACAACTTTTGCATTAGAGTTACACAAAAAGTAAAACATAAAAAGACATACAAAAAGCAGAACAGTTTCACGAGACAGAGTCAAACCAAACAATTAAACAATTCAGCTGATAACTGGGACTTTAGTTCCCACCACTGATGATAACTGGGACTTTAGTTCCCACCACTGATGATAACTGGGACTTTAGTTCCCACCACTAACTGGGACTTTAGTTCCCACCACTGATGATAACTGGGACTTTAGTTCCCACCACTGATGATAACTGGGCCTTTAGTTCCCACCACTAACTGGGACTTTAGCTCCGACCACTGATAATAACTGGGACTTTAGTTCCGACCACTGATGATAACTGGGACTTTAGTTCCCACCACTAACTGGGACTTTAGTTCCCACCACTGATGATAACTGGGACTTTAGTTCCCACCACTAACTGGGACTTTAGTTCCCACCACTGATGATAACTGGGACTTTAGTTCCCACCACTAACTGGGACTTTAGCTCCGACCACTGATGATAACTGGGACTTTAGTTCCCACCACTGATGATAACTGGGACTTTAGTTCCCACCACTAACTGGGACTTTAGTTCCCACCACTGATGATAACTGGGACTTTAGTTCCCACCACTGATGATAACTGGGCCTTTAGTTCCCACCACTAACTGGGACTTTAGCTCCGACCACTGATAATAACTGGGACTTTAGTTCCGACCACTGATGATAACTGGGACTTTAGTTCCCACCACTAACTGGGACTTTAGTTCCCACCACTGATGATAACTGGGACTTTAGTTCCCACCACTAACTGGGACTTTAGCTCCGACCACTGATAATAACTGGGACTTTAGTTCCGACCACTGATGATAACTGGGACTTTAGTTCCCACCACTGATGATAACTGGGCCTTTAGTTCCCACCACTAACTGGGACTTTAGCTCCGACCACTGATAATAACTGGGACTTTAGTTCCCACCACTGATAATAACTGGGACTTTAGTTCACACCACTGATAATAACTGGGACTTTAGTTCACACCACTGATAACTGGGACTTTAGTTCACACCACTGATAATAACTGGGACTTTAGTTCCCACCACTGATAATAACTGGGACTTTAGTTCCCACCACTGATAATAACTGGGACTTTAGTTCCGACCACTGATAATAACTGGGACTTTAGTTCACACCACTGATAACTGGGACTTTAGTTCACACCACTGATAATAACTGGGACTTTAGTTCCCACCACTGATAATAACTGGGACTTTAGTTCCCACCACTGATAATAACTGGGACTTTAGTTCCGACCACTGATAATAACTGGGACTTTAGTTCACACCACTGATAACTGGGACTTTAGTTCACACCACTGATAATAACTGGGACTTTAGTTCCCACCACTGATAATAACTGGGACTTTAGTTCCCACCACTGATAATAACTGGGACTTTAGTTCCGACCACTGATAATAACTGGGACTTTAGTTCACACCACTGATAACTGGGACTTTAGTTCACACCACTGATAATAACTGGGACTTTAGTTCCCACCACTGATAATAACTGGGACTTTAGTTCCCACCACTGATAATAACTGGGACTTTAGTTCCGACCACTGATAATAACTGGGACTTTAGTTCACACCACTGATAACTGGGACTTTAGTTCCCACCACTGATAATAACTGGGACTTTAGTTCCCACCACTGATAATAACTGGGACTTTAGTTCACACCACTGATAATAACTGGGACTTTAGTTCCCACCACTGATGATAACTGGGACTTTAGATCCCACCACTTTTGAACTAGAAGTTTCTTAATGGGGAATCCACCTGCACATGTTCCCTTAACAAGTTCCCCTCTGAAACACCAAAATAATTCTTTTAACCAACTCTATAACCTGTCTCAGCCATGGTTGCGTTGTTTAATGTTAACTCAAAAACTAGCCACCTTTTCTTTGATGTGTGTAGATCTATATTTCATTTCATCAATGATCATTTCACTTTGAATAAAAATAAACCATAGCCTAATTAATTCATTTAGTGTAATTTTCAACATTTAACTAGAGCTGGGCGGTGAAGAAACACACTCCTCGATGTCAGATCACTTTAATGACAAAGATGACGGAGCCCTGCAGCGACACGTAAAAGCTACATGAGCTAACGCTAACGGCAACGTGAAACAACATATGTGCTCAAGCTAACAAACATAGTCTGATGCAGCGCGGAATAACATTCATATAAACATCTAACATTGCGTCAACAGCTTAGCGAATGTGTAACAAAGTATACAAACTTACAAATAGAAGTCAACCAGCGAGTTACGTGAATAGCGCCATGAACATTCTCAGAACCAAACTTCTCGTCTCACCGGACGTGAACCTTCTCACAAGGGTTTTACCACACTGACCCCTAGTGGCGAGTGGCAAACTCTGCAGGCGGCAAACCCAAAATTTACCGTTACTGGAATTTATAACTCTTACAGTTGTCATATTGCCCATGTCGGCATGTCTGGTATTTTAAAAAATGAAAAGAGGAGAAAGGGTTGCTGATGTTCATGTCCATTTAAGAAGCTGTGACACAGACCTGTGGAGCTAGTCACGTGGAGTCAGTGTTGCCAGACATACGATAATTATCGTGTTTGTAGCATAGTTTAGCCTTTTGTACGATCCTAAATCCCATAATACGATCATTTAAGATCTTCATTGTGTGGAATCTGCAGCTGCGGATTGCATCCAGAGTCATTCGTGAAGCTAAAACTACTTTAAAGACTATACTTTTACAGAGTTTGATACACTAATATTGAAGCTGTGAGTCATCAGACATGTCAGGATGCAACTAAGTAGTGTACGATCATTTTTCTCACTGCATGAAGTCACATGACTCCACTCCATCCCTTCTGTAGGGAAAAATCAAGGAAATGGAGAATGATTCACATATGGAAGCAGTGGGCTGTTCGTAGCACTGAGTCTCTCACTACTGGTGGGCTGCGGCTGCTTGTAGCGGCCTGAATCTTGCGGCAGCTCTCTGCTCAATGCTGCTCGCCGCTCGGGTCGCGCTCCGCAGCCAGCCACAGTTAACGGCGGGCAGACGTGAGCGATGATCAGCGGGCTACAAGCGGGATTGGTAACTGCGGTAGATTTGGTCGAGGAGAAGCTTGTTCCAAAAAAATACTTCATCAATCATTTGGAAACATAACGGATTCAGCAGAGATGTGATGAAAACAAAGACTGTAGCACCAAGTCAGGGTAACACAATCAGACTATAGAGAACCTGACAGCTCAAATATGACAATAGTCACATGATGCAGCGCTTTGTAATATCCATCTTTAGAATAGAAAGGATTGTGTCTACTTGTTCAGTTGTGCTTGGTTTTTCAATCAATCTTAACAAATGAAAGTACTTAATACTCAGTTTGAAGTAGAAATTAAAAATAATTGTAATTACCAGATCTGGGGGAATAATACTATCAATAAAACTGGCTGTGAAGCAATTATGCTGCCACAGCCCCATCTAGTGGACAACTTTAATTTTAGCGCGTACGGGTCGCTATCGTCCGTTTATCGTTATTGAGGTGAACGTGTCCATATACTGTGATATTGATTGGAGGCCATATGGCCCAGCCCTACATCCAACCAGTAACACTATCCAACAGTAAACACTGTTAGCATTGTTGTTTCATGTTCATCATGTAATTATAAAATTAATTTAAGATGATTATTTTTAATCTGTTCTAAAAACTACAAGCAAGCTTCTGCTTCATCCTGGTCCTTTAAAACACAACGCGGAAGACAAAATAAACAAGAGTACGTCCCGAGATCGGACTATGTAGGATTAAAAAATAATACTTTAAGGTCAAAAGAAACGTCTCCTTGGTCCAGAAAATCCTCCCCGTCTCTCTTCACACGGGACCGTTTAGAATGTCCTCTACGAGGATAAAGCTGAACTTGGCTGAGCACGTTTTCCACGCTCAGGTCATTACGGGTCATTTCGAAATTGGAGAGTGTGTTTGTTAGCTGCTCTGCTGGGGTTTCTGCGTCCTCAGAGGGTTGAAGAACTGGTGCCACAGAGCTTCTTCCAGCGTGATCCGTCTGCTGACGTCGTACTCCAGCATGCAGCGGAGCAGGTCCAGCAGCCAACGCTCGTCCTCGCTGTCCATCCTCACGTACTGCTGAGAGACAAGGCAGACCCACTTCCTGTGAGTGTGTGTGTGTGTGTGTGTGTGAGGGTGTGTTCTTGTCTAGCTATCTTAGTGAGGACCATAACGAGTTTTTCACCTTTAAAGTGAGGACCATCAGTAGCAAAGTGAGGACATTTGCCCGGTCCTCTCTTTGGTGCAATCTTCCAGAGCTCTACTCATTAGTTTTAGAGGAATGGTGCGAGTTAAGTTTAGTTAAGGTTAGGAATAGATCAGCATTGGTTATGGTTAGGATTAGGGTATGGGTTAGGCATAATACAGCCACAAAAATTAACAAAAATGAATGGAAGTCAATGGATGGTCCTCACTAAGATGGCTAGACAAGAGTGTGTGTGTGTGTGTATGTGTGTGATGGCCTTTAAAATGACCCATAATCAGAATCAAAAAGTACAAATGAGCTAAATGTGCGTTTGGCCCCAGCGTGCCTCAGAGGCGTTTGGTTCTGGTTCTGGTCCAGTACCTTGAGAGGCTGACAGTGTTCCCTGACGTATTGATCTGGCGAGTTCAGCTGCTCGCTCCTCACAAATTCTTTCCTCCTGAACACAAAAACAAAAACGAATGAATCAGGTCTCATCAGAGCTTTCGGCTGTCACCATGGAAACAAGCCTACACAGTCACCATCAGCAGCTCAAAGGTAAGTCTAAAGAGTCCTCTGCTGGTTCGTCTCAGACTGGATCAGTCATGTTGTTCTATAGGTCCAGTTTGACTCTTTTTCTTCCAGGATTTTCTGATGCTGAGAAACGATGGAATTATTTTAATGAAATCTTGGAAATCGTCTCAAAAACCACCACCTAGGTCTGAGAAGCAGCACTTACCCAATCCGTCTAAATTAAAGTCACTTTTTTAAACGTCTAAATCAAAAGGTGAGCATGATTCTTCCAGAGGAGGAGGAGTGACTGATGAAGACGCCTCCATATTAAAGCTGGACATTTATCTTTAGCTCCAGACTTCTTCATCCCTTCAGACCGGCTGCAAGCGCTAAAATGGTTCCAATCTGATGCACAGAAGCTTTTTAAAGAACCACCAAACTTCTGCTCAACATCTGCAAAGCTGAGCTACAGACATTCTCTGCTGATTAAGTGTGGCAGCCATCTTTAATCTGGTTGATTCTTCACATGATGATGATGATGCAAACGCAGCAGAACAGATACCTGGTCTGTTTCAGCAGATGTGGAGGAATCGGACCCAGAACTTTCTCCATCATGGCCAGATGTTCTCTGCTGTTATGGCTCTGCAATGATAAACCCACAGTGAGGAACAGTATGTGTTAGCTATAGTGTGTGCACGTGCATGCTTACTGGGAAAAGAGCTCTGCCGAGATAAAACTCCATGAGAACGCAGCCCAGACTCCAGACGTCACACGACTGGTTCCAGCCCAGATCTGAACACAATCTGGATTAAATGTGTCTTCATGATGTCAGAAAATCAAAGAACAGGAAAGTTCTAAAGTTCTGTGTCACACAGGTCCTCCTGGTCTCTAGAACCTCAGAAATGTGAGTTTAAATGTAAAAATGAAAATAAAGCAACCATCACGTTAACTTCAGCAGAGCTTCAGACATTTACGTGTCTCCGGCGTCAGGGTGTCAATAGAGCGGCCCGTCGAGGTCCTCAGAGTCGTTTTGTGTGGCTCTTGTGTTTAAATAAAGAAAATTTGAATTTCTTCTTAGTTTGGAGACAAGAGACAATGATGTCACTGCCCCACTCTGTCATTCTATAGGCCAGAACACTGGGGCTATAAAGATCAGTGTGTGTGTGTGTGTGTGTGTGTGTGTGTGTGTGCGCGTGTGTGTACCCAGTATGACCTCCGGAGCTCGGTAGTGTCGTGTCGACACCAGGGACTCATGGTGCTCGTGGTCAAACGTTGCGCTACCAAAGTCCACCACCTTGACACCTGGATTCCTCTGCTTACACACACACACACACACACACACACACACACACACACACACACACACACACACACACACACACACACACAGAGTTAAACCTGTTGGTTCTTTAGCTGTAATGTTTCATAAATCTCTACACCACCTCATGGTTCTCCAGGTTGGATCTCACAAACAGGATGTTCTCCGGCTTCAGGTCCGTGTGGGTCAGCTTGTTCCGATGAAGAACTAGAAAAACAAAAAACTGTTCATTAAAAACAAGAAAAACATGTAAAAGTTAATCACAGCAGGTTCCTGGAGGCGTTTTGTTTCCTTTCCAAAGATAAACAGGAGAGACAAGTCCTCAGGTGCTGACTGCCCACCTGCACCTGAAGGACAAAGAGACACTTGTGAGGACGAGAAGGTTCAGGTGTGTCAGTGGTCTCAGAGAGGAGTAGAAGAAGCTATAAATAAGCAAAAACACAGAGGTTCTAACTCTGGTTAGTGATTTAGCTCACTGTTCCTTCAAGGCTTGTCACTTCCTGAGGAAATAGAGAAAGACCCCGGTGAGTTTTGCAGCGTTATTTTATTTATTTACAGAAATGTATTTACAGGTAGAGGAGAGCAGCACGCCTAATCATCCAGCAGCCATCTTGCATTCTCTTCCTTATACATCTCTGTTTGAGCCTACACTGACCCCTAGTGTTCACAACACAACATCTCCCTGTCTTAAAGGTGTGGAACAGAACAAGCTAGGTTTTGAACACAAACACAGTGACAGAACACTCCCCCTCCCCTCAGGTATCTTCCCTGAGACGTTTCTGCCGGAACCGGACACCCGCGATGCCAGAGGAAACGAGCTAGCGCTAAACACCAGTCTCCATTTTCTAGGTCCAAACGTCTTCTGTTGTCCGTGACTTCAAATGATGTTTTTCTGTTTGGGACTCTGGCCGTTTCCCCATATGCGTACTTGTCTGTACTTGTGTACTCCCGTCCTTGTGAAACGTCATCAACGATGGTCCAAGTACTGTTCCAATCCTAAGTACATATAATGGCAAGTTCACTCAAAGTTCCCGGATATGTTCTTGCTCCGCCCATTGTATCGAGGATGCACTGATGTGTCCTTCTGCGGACTTGGGACAGCAAAGTTTCCCATAATGCATTGCACCGCTAACCGTTATACTCCGAACGGCAGAGGAGAAAGCTCATAACTGTTGTGTGTTTTATATCAGAAATACAAATAGATCAATATAAAGTTGTCTGTTATTGTAAATAATTGTGTATAACCTGTAAAATTTGCTGTGTATTTGTTTTTTTTTTCTTTCAGACTCTTCACAATCCCTCAAAATGCTAATTAATTCAATTCAATTCAATTCAGTTTATTTCTATAAATCACGACAAGAGTCGTCTCAAGGCTCTTCACAAAGTAAACATTCCAATACAGTTCAGTTCATTAAGCCAATCAGTAAAAAAGTTTCCTATATAAGGAACCCAGCAGATTGCATCAAGACACTGACTGTGTGTTGATACAATCCTCATACTAAGCAAGCATGTAGCGACAGTGGGAAGGAAAACTCCCTTTTAACAGAAACCTCCAGAGGATCCTGGCTCAGTATGAGCAGCCATCCGCTACGGCTCACTGGGGGTTGAGAAGACAGAGCAGGCACACACACACCCCACACCCACCCCCACACACACACACGCACACACGCACACACACACACACACACACACACACGCACACACACACACACACACACACACACACGCACACACACACACACACACACACACACACCATATATATCAAGTAGTGTTTCTATGGCTACACTGTGATTAGCTAACCCACTATCAAAATAAAAGCATCATTGCTTTGTTTTGATGAAGAAGAAACTTTTTTCTTCATTTAACAGCAGGAAATGCTGATATTTTATCAGTTTTGATCAAAAGCAGACCAAATATAATACAAATAATACATTTTTGTTGTTTTTTTGTTATTTAAGGAACAGACTAGACTTATTTATATTTCAGGTCGTTTTTTTTACCGTAGCAACAAGCAGCTCTTGTTGCCGTGAGGCAAAGAAGTACGCTTGTTCCAAATGCCGTCCTCGTCCTCCCGTACTCGGCAGAACGGACTTTCTGGTGTACTAGGCAAGAACACACTTGTCAAGTACACAAGAACGTACTAGCGTCCTTGAGTATTGAGAAACGGCCTTGAAGTGACTGTTTGCTCTGCAACGTTGATGTTTTATCTCCACCAATAACACAAGCCTGGAGGAGTTCTGCTGTGTGGTGGAGTTGCTAACGGTTAGCTTCTACTAGCCCAGACGTTCTCTGCTGTTTCCTGGACGCTAAACCAACAACAGCCTTCCCCGTCGTGAGTCCAGATGGGTGAGTCCATGAATGTTCAGTGACAGTGTGACGTAGATCTGTCAGGATTTTCTAATCCTAGAGTTTCACCTAGAGTCTATTTTCTATCAGAAGCTACTGCAGGAGATAGGTGGAGGAGACTATTTTCATGTTCAGCCTGCAGGAAACACTCAGAGTGACCCGTTAGGATCAGAGATAATCAGTAAAACGTGGTTTGTCAGTGTTCCACACCTTTAAATAGAAGTACATCGTACAGAACTTCAACTCAAAAAGTGTTAATTATAACTCACAGCTGACGGCCCTGAAGACCTGGAAGGCCATGAGTCGAATCTGCTCCACACTGAACGGGCGAAACCGATTCTGTCTCAGGAACTCGAAAGTGCTGAGGCCGAGCAGCTCCAACACGATGCAGACGTGTCCTCCATGTTTGAACTGGTCCAGCATCCTCACGCAGGCGCTGCAGGAGACAGGAAGTGACCTGTACATGTGACCAGTTCTAATTCATGTACTCCATGTCCTCACTCAAAGGACATGAAGTCTTGAACCAATCACCCACCCATCCACCCATCCACCCATCCATCCATCCATCCATCCATCCATCCATCCATCCATCCATCCATCCATCCATCCATCCAATCTCTTCCTGTTATCCAGAGTCGGGTCGCGGCGACAGCAGCCTAAGCAGAGAGGCCCAGACCTCCCTCTCCCCAGCCACTTGGGCCAGCTCCTCCGGGGGAATCCCAAGGCGTTCCCAGGCCAGCTGAGAGACATAGTCCCTCCAGCGTGTCCTGGGTCTTCCTTTAGGTCTCCTCCTGGTTGGACGTGCCTGGAAAACCTCACCAGGGAGGTGTCCAGGAGGCATCCTAATCAGATGCCCGAGCCACCTCAACTGGCTCCTCTCGATGTGGAGGAGCAGCAGATCTACTCTGAGCCCCTCCTGGATGACCGAGTTCCTCACCCTATCTCTAAGGGAGAGCCCAGACACCCTGCGGAGAAAACTCATTTCGGCCGCTTGTATCCGTGATCTCGTTCTTTCGGTCACTACCCAAAGCTCGTGACCATAGGTGAGGGTAGGAACGTAGATCGACCGGTAAATCGAGAGCTTCGCCTTCTTGCTCAGCTCTCTCTTCACCACAACAGACCGGTACAACGCCCGCATCACTGCAGACGCAGCACCAATCCGCCTATCGATCTCACGCTCCACCCTTCCCTCACTCGTGAACAAGACCCCGAGATACTTAAACTCCTCCACTTGGGGCAGGACCTCGTCCCTGACCTGGAGAAGGCATTCTACCCTTTTCTGACTCAAGACCATGGTCTCGGATTTAGAGGAGCTGATTCTCATCCCAGCTGCTTCACACCCGGCTGCGAACTGCTCCAGCGAAACCCGGAGATCACGTTCTGATGAAGCCAACAGGACCACATCATCTGCAAAAAGCAGAGACCTGATCCTTAGGCCACCAAAACGGATCCCCTCACCACCTTGGCTGCTCCTAGAAATCCTGTCCATAAAAGTTATGAACAGAATCGGTGACAAAGGGCAGCCTTGGCGGAGTCCAACTCTCACCGGAAACGAGCCCGACTTACTGCCGGCAATGCGGACCAAGCTCTGACACTGGTCGTACAGGGACCTAACAGCCCGTATCAAGGGGCCTGGTACCCCATACTCCCAGAGTACCCCCCCGAGGGACGCGGTTGAACGCCTTCTCCAAATCCACAAAACACATGTAGATTGGTTGGGTGAACACCCACGCACCCTCCAGGACCCCCCCAAGGGTATAGAGCTGGACATCCCTGGACCACATGTGGTTCTAAAGCTACCAGATGATTCATCAGAACCCTGGCCCAAACTGCTACCATATCACAGTACCGGGCTTTTGCATCTGGTTCTGAGACCAGTCTGGTCATTCCTCCTCGTCTTTGCTTCTGGAGCACATGGAGTATTTCTTCCTAAAAATATCTGGAATGCTAACGTTTCCTCTGTGGTTCTGGTCCAGCCCAGATGGAGCCCAGGGGAGTCGGATCACCATCAGGGTTCTGTTACCAAAGTGATCTCAGTTTGGACCTAAAGCACCACTAGATTTTGAGGTTCATATTAAAATCCAGTTTATAAAATAAAGTCTGAACGAGTGAAAATTCCCTGGATTTTCCAAGCGTTCCTGTTTGGACTCACAATCTGTTCTCGTCATCCAGGCTGTTGATCTCCTCCAGAACTGAGATCTCAGATCGAGCCACTTTACAGAAACTCTCAAACTTCTTCACGATCTTCACAGCGACTCGTTCTCCTCTGATCAATAAAAACCAAAGTTAGAAACGGTTCCTGGCTTTGGGATTCCTGGAATCATCCAAAAAGATCCGTACTTCTGTCTGTCGATGCATTCCAGCACTTTTCCAAACGCTCCCTCTCCGAGCTCGGACACCACCTCGTCTGGGAACAGACTCAAAACACTTCAGAAATTGACATTATTTGTAAAATCTGTGGATTTAAGTATTTTTCAGCCCAAACCAGAAACTTGGAGCAAAATTTGGAAAAAAGTTTAAAAGGAAAAAAAAAGTTTTAGTAAGTTTTTTTAAAAAAATAGAAAGTTAAAAAAATCATTTCATGAGGGTTCATTACTGTGATGTAAAAATACAACAATAATAAGGAAATAACAGCCTAATGAGATTTATTAATGTTCCTGTTTTGATTCAAATGTCCTTTAGCGGGTGTTTGTTTAGCATGTGTTTGTTCAGTAGGTGTTTGTTCAGCGGGTGTTTGTTCAGTAGGTGTTTGTTTAGAGGGTGTTTGTTTAGCGGGTGTTTGTTTAGAGGGTGTTTGTTTAGTAGGTGTTTGTTTAGCGGGTGTTTTTTTTAGAGGGTGTTTGTTTAGTAGGTGTTTGTTTAGCGGGTGTTTGTTTAGTAGGTGTTTGTTTAGCGGGTGTTTTTTTAGAGGGTGTTTGTTTAGTAGGTGTTTGTTTAGTAGGTGTTTGTTTAGAGGGTGTTTGTTTAGTAGGTGTTTGTTTAGCGGGTGTTTTTTTAGAGGGTGTTTGTTTAGTAGGTGTTTGTTTAGTAGGTGTTTGTTTAGAGGGTGTTTGTTTAGAGGGTGTTTGTTTAGCGGGTGTTTTTTTAGAGGGTGTTTGTTTAGTAGGTGTTTGTTTAGTAGGAGTTTGTTTAGAGGGTGTTTGTTTAGAGGGTGTTTGTTTAGCGGGTGTTTTTTTTAGAGGGTGTTTGTTTAGTAGGTGTTTGTTTAGAGGGTGTTTGTTTAGTAGGTGTTTGTTTAGCGGGTGTTTTTTTTAGAGGGTGTTTGTTTAGTAGGTGTTTGTTTAGTAGGTGTTTGTTTAGCGGGTGTTTGTTTAGAGGGTGTTTGTTTAGTAGGTGTTTGTTTAGTAGGTGTTTGTTTAGCGGGTGTTTGTTTAGCAGGTGTTTGTTTAGCGGGTGTTTGTTTAGAGGGTGTTTGTTCAGCAGGTGTTTGTTTAGAGGGTGTTTGTTTCTTTAAGACACAGAAAGCTAAACTCTCCTCTGGTTAGTTTTAAATTCTGTTTGGTTTTATGTTGAAACTTTACATAAAGTTGTCAGAATTAATGAGAACGTCTTTAGAAGGGGGTGGTGATTACATCTGTGTTTCATCAGGAGGCCGACGTGATGCTTCAAGTGTCCATCTTCATCATCTTCATCATCCTCACAGGTTCCTCCTACCTGAAGGTTCAGCGCTGCATCAGCAGCTCCCACAGCGGAGGCGCCGGCCACACGATCAAACCAGAGAGACGGCTCATCGGACTGCTGGAAGAGTCAGAAACAAACTCAGATTCTTCATCAGACCAGAAAAATGTTATTTCTAACAAAGATCACCAACAAACATTTCTAACAAACATCCAGATGTTTCCCTTCAGCTTCAAATAAAAATTACACCTAACAGAAACTACAACATCAATAGTTTCTCAGCTGTAGCTGAACCAACAGGCTGAAATATTTCCTTTCTTCAGGAAATTAACTTTCATTATTTCCTAACCCTAACATTAACTTCCAGCTTGTTCAGGTTCAACCAAACGTCATGATTTTGATAGAAATGTTAATTTGTCCACATTGTCTGATGAAAGGACAGGTCTGTTGGTAGGTATGTCTCCAGCTGTAGAAAATGTCCTGTTGCTAGGGACAGAGGCAGCTCACATGGCCCTATGTTTAGTTTTAAAGGTGCAATATGCAAGCATGAAGTAGGACTGACATCCTGTGGTCAAATCTGGTTACTGCAGTCCATTTTTCTAAGCATAATATCATTTTCTCACTACCGTTCAGTGACTTTTATGCTGGTTGCCAGTTAGGGATCAGCACCAGAAGATTCTAGATGACAGTGAAGACGTACACAGTAAGTTGATAAGTAGATAAATACATTATCACATCTGGTGTTAGGAGGGAGCACTTACTACATTTATTACGGTAGTTTGTCTCCGGCATTAGAGGAAGTGTGGTTGTTTGCCGTCTTGCTGTTATAGGGAGCCTAAGTCACGCCCATCTACTTTCGGACCATGGGTCCCCAGAAGAAAGAATGAATGAATGCAAGTCAACGAGACTAGAAACGTTATTTTGTAATCCTGTTTATGTGCCATGGATTTCACATATGATGTCTGTGAATTTTAAAGACACATCCTGGTGCCAAGAAAGCGCTGATTTTGAAAAGGCTACAAAGGTTATTTTAGGATTTGTGTGAAAATACGTCCAGGACTACAAATGTCCATCACCAAATTGACGTCGTTGAACCAGACACGGAGAAGAGCAGAGGGAAAATGGCTGAGTTTAGCAAAATTTGAATCCTTCCTTCTGGAGGAAAGACCCACCATAACTCTGGCCATGTGGTGAGTAGCAGCTACGCTAGGGCAGAGGAGATTCTGTGGTGACGTCATATATGTGACGCTACGACGTCTGATTTGTAGACGTGGTAATTACGAATTTTTACAGGCTGATAAAGTACGTGACAGGCGTGGTCGAAACACACATCATTACTTTTCATTTAAATTGAAGTACAACATGTGTGTGATTCAGGGCGTAAGGCGCCGTTCAGGGACCCATGAACCGACCGGAAGGGGAGGAGACTTAGGCCCCCTGTAGTTCTGAACGACTTATTAAAGGGAGTAAAACACCACAACTGACTCATTATTCACTTCACACACATTTCACTGTAACATCCAGTTGTTGGTAAATGAAAAAGTAGCTTCAGATATTTTTAGAGCCGACTATTTGCTTCTAATTCACCTTTAGCATTGTTAGCTCAACGTTAGCCTCTAGCCTGCTTCACCTGATATCAGAGTAAAACAAAAAGATGCCGTGGATTCTTAGGGGTACAAGAAATAACTTCTGGGTCGCTCCTGTTCACTGGCTTCGGTTCTTTAAACAACTCTTTTTGCGTGCCAGTGTTGAATTACAAATGCTGGCGCTGCAGTGTTAGCTCGGCCCAGACTTGGCATCCTCACAAACTCACGTATTCTTTCTTTTTTTTTTGAAAGAAGAAAAACGAACAACCCCCGAGCTGCTGGGAATGAAATCTTTGTCAGTATGACCTTCCTTCCAACATGATTGAGACTGTTTAGTGATTATTTCACTGTAGAATTTGCTTTTAGGCAACTGGAAACATGCAGAGGTAAGATCATCCAATTTCACAATCATTCGTTTCTGGTCCTCCAGGTAAACAAAGGACCCAGTGTCAGGTACCTACACCAGTCTACGTTGGCTGGGTTCTTTGAATGAAAACGTCTATATGGGACCTCTGCCCCATCCTGAATACATGTACCGTTTCACCCCTACTGTTTCCTGCTACGTGATTCTTCTGCTTCTTGAATCACATTCAGACGGACAGAGAAGAATTCTGGGAGGAAAACCACATCATCTTACAGGTTTCCATATTTCCAGGGTCTGTGGCTGCAGGGAGCTTCCAGAGTTGGAGTGACAAACAGATTTGGGCTCATCGGCACCTGAAAGAAGACAAATGGGTTCAAAACTGATAAAAATCTATATCAACCCAAGAACTCAGATAAAAAGGTCCACAACCACTGAGAGCACTGCCCCAGTGGCCTAATGGATAAGGCTCTGGCCTTCTAAGCCAGGGATTGTGGGTTCAAGTCCCATCTGGGGTGATGAACTGAACCCTTGCTGATAGATATCCTGCAGGAACCTTCATCATATCACAGAAATCTTAGAAGTTAAATGACCAAACATCTGGGGTGCATTGGCAGCTCAGAGGTTTATCTCCCTCCATACTGATTCTGTTACTTATGGGTTTTTGACATAAAACTAAAGTTTCGACCTAATCAACATGGATTCCCTGTGTTCCCAGTGGCCTAATGGATACGGCTCTGGCCTTTTGATGGAACTCAAAAATACTAGTAGTCTTTAGGGCGGGGGTGCCCAACCCTGGCCCTCTAGGGCCACCATCCTGCATGCTCTGAAGGTTTCTGTGGAGCTTGAAGACCTGCTGAACAGCTGATTCAAGCAGGTGTGTTGGAGCAGGGAAACAACTGAAACATGCAGCATAGTGGCTTCCAGGAACAGGGCTGGAGAGCATGGGTGTTTGAGTTTTTTCACCTCTCCAAGAATCATCGTTCTCCTTCCCCATAGCTCTGGTTATCAGGGCTCCTCCTCAGCTTCACACCGACGTGGAACTAGAACACAAAAAGACGGGACTTTCATCACGTCTCTGGTTTAATCTCAGACCTCAGCCCATCTTGTTCTCTAGTGGAGTTTCTCCTGCTGGAGACCAGTTATGGACCCTAATTCTGACCAGCAAAAACAAAAATGTTTGTTTTATAATTAATTCCAGATGTTTTTTGTCCCTCCTGGCCTTCCGTAGCCTAACATTTATGAAGGACGTAGATTTACTGGAGTCTCAGGATCACACCTGTCAAGAGTTTCATTCCACGAAAACACTCCTCTTCTACAAATAGCAGACTCTGTGTGTGTGCGTGTGTGTGTGTGTGTGTGTGTGTGTGTGTGCTCTAATCACTTCCTGTTTACCTGTTATTTTCCCTCTTCACCTGATCAGGTGGGTGAATCCTCGGTTTTTGTTTCCTGAGAGAAGCTGACAGTTTTTGGTTTTTATATTCAACGAAGATTCCTTGGAACGATTCCTCCTCCTCCTCCCGCTGGGAGAAACGGATCCGTGTCTCTCAGCTGTCTCTGATGGACGGTAAATCAGAGACGAGGAAGACTCAGCCCTCCTGACAACAAGCAGGACTCGTCACCACCAAGCTCACAGGTCGCTCAGCGGACAGCATATAACGAGTCAGGCTGTTATTCCCAGCTGGAACTGGGAATAAAATAAATAATTATAGAGATGTGTTGCTATCAAGTCAATAATAAGTCAATAAATGATTGCATAAAAATTTAAACATTGTATTTAATTTTATTATGATTATTTTATATAATCATAAAAATTTTAATAATAATAATAATAATAATCAACCTTCCAGCTCAGGTTTTTTACTGGGGAAAAATACATTTATTTTGAAGGCCAGTTCAGCACTTCCTGTGTTAGTTTATAAAGCTGGGTCCTCAGGTCCAGACTCTGATGTCTACTTGAAATAATTCAGAAAGAGCTCACCACTTCCAGTAGATTGTGTTTTTGTTTAGTTTCAGATTTACTTTTTACCTCGATGACAAAATATTTGAAATAAAAACAGATTTTAACCCTAAACTGGTCAAACATTTGGTCTCATTGTTTACTAGATTTAACTCACACGTTCGTTCTCCTGGTGCCTCCTCCTCCTCTCAGACGGGTCTCCAGAACCTTACCCTGGTGGTGTGTGGGACCCTCCTGCCGACCCGCTCCTCCCAGCAGCGCCGCCGCGTGCTGCCGAGCTGCCAAACAAGGACAGACGGATTTGGAGCTCGTGCAGCGATAAAACATCACACCTAGGTGGGAAAACCAAGCCACGGACATTCCTGTCAACTTCAAGGGTCATAAAATCACCAGCGAGGGTGCTGCTCCTGCCGTGACCTTTGACCCCAGCCAGAGTGGGGTGTTCTTTCTTGGAGCTGGAGGAAACACGGCGTACCCAGGCTGTTCTAGATCTGCTGAGGAGAGAGGATACGAGACGTTAGCAACAGTAGAAAAATCAGATGTAAAAGTAAAGCTCTGACTTTAAAATCTTCACTTCAGATCCTTTAATAACTTTTACTGGTCAAAATCTGAGAAGGATCCAAGACAAGAACCACAATCACTCAGAATCTAGTCACGCAGGGTCCAGAAAACATGAACTTTTATTTTGATTTGGTTTATTCAAGTCCTCCTGAATTAAATTAAGTCCAATAAAACCATGTTTTAATGATCATCTCTGATTCTAATGGGTCACTCTGAGTGTTTCATGCAGGCTGAACATGAAAATAGTCTCCTCCACCTACCTCCTGCATTAGCTTCTGATAGAAAATAGACTCTAGGTGAAACTCTAGGATTAGAAAATCCTGACAGATCTACGTCACACTGTCACTAACATTCATGGACTCACCCATCTGGACTCACGACGGGGAAGGCTGTTGTTGGTTTAGCGTCCAGGAAACAGCAGAGAACGTCTGGGCTAGTAGAAGCTAACCGTTAGCATTAGCAACTCCACCACACAGCAGAACTCCTCCAGGCTTGTGTTATTAGTGGAGATAAAACATCAACGTTGCAGAGCAAACAGAGTCAGTGGTAGAGTCATGTTGCTGTTAGCCAATCAGAGGAGAGATGTCCACGTATCAGGAAGTCCAAATCCACCGTCTGAAGCGACTTTGGCCCAGTCCAAATACTCGCACTTCCACCCTTGCACCCTTCACTTGCACTTTCTCCTCTAGGGGTGCCAGTTTGTAGGGTGTTCTGATTCCCAAGTGCGGAATTTGACCACGCCCCTTTTGCACACTTGATGCAGACTTGGGCAAGGGTATTACCCACAATCCATTGCTGCGTTGGAATTTTGAGAAGAAGGCGGAGCAATGGCTCAAGTGCCTTTTCTGAAAATATGTATTTTCAAATGAAAATTTATTTTAAGACGATTAATGATATTTATTCATGCTCTAAATGTTTTATACTAAGTTTAATGCAGACAGCAGTGAATTTAAATTTAGTCAAATAAGTGTTTGTTTGAAAGTTGTTAGTTTTTTTAAAAAAGTAGCACAAACAGTGACCGGCGTCCTGGCATGTGTCACGGTTGATGACGCAATGCTCACTGTCCCAATTTGGCAATTATTTGCACACTTGTGTACTACGCACTCAAAGCCTTACGGCGCACTTCCTCCAAGTGCACTTCGCTGAAGACTGTAGGGCTCAGTGCGTGTATTGGGATTGGGCCTGGTACTTCCTGATTCAGGCGCATCTGAGCTTCTTTTCCCCCAGAGTACCACTTACAATTCATTCATTCCTACTAGAGACCACTGCAAATGTATTGATTAAACAAGTGTTCCACACCTTTAAAGTAAAGTTTAATAATAGTGTAAAGTTTAGAATTTAAAGTATAATAAGTGTAAATTTAATTACAGTGTAATGTTTCATTAAGGTAAACAAGAATATAAAATTAAATAAGAGTGTAAATGAGGTTGAAGTTTGATAGGAGTGTAAAGGTCTGAATGTATGAATACTTTTACCGTCTGAAGCATTCCAGGTATCAGAACTGACAGGATCCAGATTTATTGCAGGTTTGACGAAACCAGAACTGGCTTGAATTTCTTTCATAAACATAAAAAACAAAAATACCCTGGATTTTAACAACTAGCATAGCTGGAATTCTCAGAGGTGAACTTGACTCCATGGAGGTCAGGAGTGCCCCGCCCCGTCGCCCCACCCAGCCGCCTGCGCGCGC
>SSNS01000108.1:177748-231413 GCA_006937985.1 Aphyosemion australe | reverse complement strand
ACACACACACACACACACACACACGGAGCTCCGTTATTGATGAGGTAAATGGGGAGGGGGGCAACAGGGGGCACACACTCTGCTGGGAAATGAAAGGAAAGAGAGGAAGAGAGAGCAGGAATCGTGGGATGGAGCAGAAGTTAGAGGTGGACAAAGAGAGGGACGAGCAGGGAGACGGACGGAGGGACAGGAGGAAAAGGATGGAGTGAAGGAGGAGACGGAGGACCAGCAGCTGTGTGGTGAAAATGAAGTCCAGTTAAAGAGCCAATAAAGAGAAGGACACAAGGAGACACGAGCGGAGACGGGATGCAGGATGGAATACTAATATGGCGTCTTTCCATGTGGAGGACTGAGTAGTCCGATTCCTTGATCCAAGGAAAAGACGGGAAGGGAAAAACTTCCTTCAGTGTGGCAGAAAGGATGTGACCTGTTAGAAAACGAATGAAAACCAGAGATCCGTTGCTCCGGTTCCGACTGCATCCAAAAATATGAGTTATCCATGGAGACCGTCCACATCAGAGGGACAAAGGAAGACTGGACGTCCATGATCACAAATCCTGGAGGGACCAGAGCAGGCCATCAGGAGGAGATTTAAGGAATTCTGCTTGATGAAGATTTTTACCACTGCTGTTGGGAATTTTGTCCTTTTGAAAGTCATGGAGAAGAAGGATGGAACGCTGTGGCTGGAGTAGCGTTTCACTGAGGGAACCTTCAGAGAAGAGAACATTCGTGATGGAGAAGAATTTGGGTTTTGATACCATCCATCAGCAGCTCTCAGGAGGCTTTGATGGAATTCTTTAGAAGATTCCTGGTGCATCCCAGTTTTCCATTGAAGGCCCATCACGGCCTCACTGGGTTGTTTTTAGGAAACCCTTCAGAAGCGTTCTTCAGGTTTTTGTCTTCTGAGGAAACATCTTCTGTCTGATTCCTGCCAGGGCGTCTGTTTTCCGGACGTTTTCCTTGGATAGTTTTCCTCTGAAGCTTTGAGCTCTTTCATGGACAACCGACCCAGTCAGGTGAAACTCTCCAGACCTTCTGGGTTTAAAACGATGATGGCTTTTTGATGACCCTCCCAACTCACCCGATCCACACAGATCCACATCCCGGTCTCCATCCCGGCTGTGAGGCGTGCAGCATGGGACTCAGCTGCTTCAAGTCCTGGAAAATTGACAGCTCAGGCCACAAAGGTAAGACTCACCTGTTCAGACCATCAGGGTCTGGGTTCGTTATCCTTCAGCTGGGCCTGGAAAAGCTGAGTCAGCATGCTCCGGCTTCATGTGTTTGAGCTGAGGGAGACGGGAAGCAGAGGATGATGGGAAAAGGACGGAGTAAGAGGATCATCTCTTTTGTGTGTTCATAGGAAACAGAGACGTGTTGGCCAGTCCAGGGTCTTACTTCTTCCTGTCCAACAGCTCCGGTCAGGGAGATGAGTGGTTAAAGAGCCTCAACAAGGGAGTCTGGATCCCCTTCACAGGTTTACAGACTGGCACTGGGAATACTGGGAGCCAGAATAAACACTGCCTATTCTTACATGACTAAAAGTGCTTATCACACACCTGAGAGGTCTGCGTTAAACTGGTCTGTCCGCAGGGGTCTTCGGGCAGCGTCTGGAGGAGACGGTCCTGTACGAGCGTCGCTATGGGACGCGTTTGGTTCCTCTGGTGGTGGAGCAGTGTGTGACCTTCATCCGAGAGCGGGGTCTGCATGAGGTGGGCTTGTTTCGCCGACCTGGACGAACCAGTTTGGTCAAAGAGCTGCAAGAAGCGTTTGATTCTGGGGAAAGGCCGTCTTTCAACAGGTACGAGTGTTCGGTTACCTCCGTGCTGCTATGGAGGTCCGTTTCTGCCAGAAAAAAGATCACGAAATAAAATAATAAAGTCATAATTATTATGAGCAATAGCAAATTATAAATAAATCACAAGACAGTCAAATTCATAATTCTGATAATAATAATAATTATGACTGTTTTAAAGTCAAAATTAAGATGCAAAAATTCAGATGAGTGAAAGTTTATCCTAAATATGGTTTTCAATCATAATTTAAGGATAAATTCACAAATATTCGTTTCTAATTCATAATTTTGAGATAAAATGTCACGATTGTCATTATAAAAGTCATAATTATCATTTTCAAAGTCATAATTATGACAGTTAAAGGTCATAATTATGATAAACCAGCATATACACGAGTTTCATAGACGTAAATGAAAGAGGAAACTCATAATTATGACCAACACTCATAATGAGAGGTCATAATTCACTTTAGCCAATCAGCTGCCTCCTTTAACCTGACTGTGAAGTAGAGAATTACGTGAGTGACAATGAGCAGTTATAATTATGAAATGTGAGGCCATAATGATGACTTCTGAAATCCCACGTGAGAACCTTGTGGTGGAGATGGGCTTCCTCACACTCCCAGTATCTTGCTAGGGTGAGGCTCTAGTCCAGGGGTCCCCAATCCTGGTCCTGGAGGGCCGCTATCCAGCAGGTTTTGTGGTTTCTCTGCTCCAACACACTTGATTCAGTGGTTGAATCACCTGTGCAGCAGCTCCTCAAGCTCTGCTGAAGCCTGCTAATCACTTGCTAATTGAAATCAGGTGTGTTGAAGCAGAGTTACAACTAAAACCTGCTGGATACCGGCCCTTGAGGACCAGGATTGGGGACCCCTGCTCTAGTCTGTTGTGTTGTGTTGCAGTAGCACAGATGTCCACACGGTGGCGTCGCTGCTGAAGCTCTACCTCAGACAGCTGCCGGAGCCTCTGGTTCCCTACAGCCACTACCAGGACTTCCTGGTCTGTGGTCAGAAGCTGTCTAAAGACCGGACTCTGGTAGCTGCTCTTCCGTTCTTCTCTCCACATCCTGTAGGACCGGATCTTCAGGAACATGAAGCCAACCTGCTCCTTTTCTTCTGCTTTCAGGCTCTGCTGGAGTTGAGGAATCTTCTTCATGAGCTTCCTGTTGCAAACTTCAACCTGCTGAGCTTCATCTGCCAGTGCGACTCTTGTTTAGGTTTGACATTTGGATCACGTGAAGGTTGGGATGATGTTGTCTTCATGATGAGTTGGAATGTGTGCAGATTCCTGAACGAGGTCCAGAGTTACTCCAGCAGTAACAAAATGAGCGTCCAGAACTTAGCCACGGTGTTTGGGCCAAACATCCTCCGAGCCAAAGCTGAAGACCCACAGAGCATCATGGGAGGTAGCTGGACCAGATGCTGTAGGATTTAGTTTTTGTACAAGAACTGAGAAACCATTCAACTTCTGTTAAAAGGTTTCATGTATCAAACTGTTCTGGTTCCTGTTGTGATTAGCTGTAAACCCTTTAAATGTTCCGTGGTCCCTGAGACTGAGGTCTTCGTGCATCCTCAGGTGCAGCGCTGGTCCAGCTGCTGATGCTAGAGCTCATCCGAGAACATGAGTCTCTGTTTGCTAAAGCTCCTCCACCCATCTACGCCCGTCCACCTCGAAGTCTGAACGCATCACCTCTGAAGCAGCCTCACCTGCAGCCGCTGCCTTGCCTTCGCCAGCTCTCCCTGCCTCTCATCGCAGACCGATCAGCTGATCCAGAACCAGCAGGTGACTCCAGGTAAGCTCTGACAAACACCCGACAGTCGGTTTGGTTAGGCTAATTATCTTCACCTAGGTTTCTTTCTGATTTAAATGTTCTCCTGAGATAAAAGCTGACTTTGAGTTGAGGTTAGGTTTGGGTCAGACAGCTGGCCCCTACACAAACACATCCTTCACCTCCAACTGTTGTTGCTACTAGAATGATTTTCTAAAGTTTTCTATAACTTCTAACTTTGGTCTCTTTAGTTGTATCTTCTCTGCTGCTGGAAAGTCAGACTTGTCCTCTGGTCAGAAGAGACATCTCGGCCATCGCTACACCTCCTCCCACCCTGGGAACTGTTTCTACCCCCCTCCCTTCTCTAGTGAGTCCATTCAGCACCAAAACAATAAAGAGCGTTACCGCGGACCCTCTCCTGCCTCCACAGCCCACCTCCAGCAACAAGACACCTCTAAAACCATCACGCCGACTGGAGGACCAAACGTCTGGCCCCATCTCGAAAAAGCAGCTTCTGTTCTATGGAGCTGTAGAGGTGCAGAAGCTAAATTGGGGCCTGAAACAGCCAGCAGGGGCAGCAGTGAGGCACAGGGGGACAGCACACCTTCACCTTATGACAACCTGGATAGGGCATCTCTACGCCAGACAACCAACGACGTTCCTGTTGGAAAGTTTGACACCAACTCTCCAAGAAGTCATGAAAAAACCTCAGAATCAGAGGCGGAGCAGGGTGGAGACTCCTCGTCTTCATGGTCTTCCTGTGAGGTACTACCATTAGACGAGGGTGGTGACGATGTTGGTGCACCACCAAAGACACCTGAAAGGTTGCCTTCAAGTCAGAAAGCAGAAGAGGACCACGGTGATAATGTGCACCAACCAAACTCCTGGGCCTCCTGTTCTGAACTCAGCCCTCTCAGCACAGGGAGTTCAGAGGTCTTCCTCCCCTCTGGACCTCCACATGTCCAGGGACCAGAACTCAGGAAAACCCACTCACTTGTGGCCAAACTGAGGCAACAGATGGCCCAGCAGACGGCAGAGTACCAGAAGAGGATAGAGAGGTAAGCTAGCGCTGAATCCAGGGTTACCCTTGAAGGCAAAGCAAGTGGTGGTCCAAATACATGAGTGTAGAAAGCTCCAGTCCTGGTCCTCAGGGTCAGAGATCCTCCATAGTTACAGTATTTCTCTGTTTCAAAGCAACTGATCCAATCTACAGTCGAGATGCTGGTGGATCTTCAGTCAGTTGCTTCCCGGTGGCTGATGGGCACACCTTTCAGCAGGTGAAGTCCTTTAGTTACCTGGAAGTTCACACTGACCTCAGCTGGCAGACTCATGGTAACGGTGTTTGTGCTCAGATCCATCAGCAGCTACCTGCTCCACAGACTCAGGCTGTTTGGTGTCTGTCCACAGATAATGAAGATCTTCCACAGAGCAGCAGTGGAGTCCACTGTGAGGTTGCATGTTGGTTTGGTCACCTTGAAGTCACAGGCTCAGATTTAAACTTTGATAAAGATAACTGGGAAGCTAACGGGTTCAACCGCTACCTTAGCACCACAAGAGATGTTTGAGCAGACCATCCTCAGACGACCCCTCCATGTTCTACAACCTGAATCTGTTTTAGTAAACCCACGAAGATGGTAGAGTATGCTTCTGCAGACACCACCACTACAAACATTCACTTCACCCATTACCAAACCAGTAATAACCAGAAACACCAGATGAACATGTCCGCTAGAACACGCTGCTGCTGCCGGGGCGGCTAAGTCCGCGGGTCTGGACCCAGAGGTTGGGGGGGGGGGGGGGGGGGGGGGGGGGGGGGGGGGGGGGGGGGGGGGGGGGGGGGGGGGGGGGGGGGGGGGTACTGCACCCCGATCCAGATGATTCAGTCGCCCTCTGACAATGTTTAGATTAAATCTGCTGAAGGGACGATATCCTTCAAGGACTGGAGTTGGTGACTCCTGATCCATGCAAGATGGTTACATTAAAACTAGGGGTGGGAATTTAACGCGTTAATTAGGATTAAATAATTAGAAAAAAATAACGCGTTAAAATTTTTTTACACGTTTAACCCTTTAAGCCCGAGGGTCCTCCAATTGGGGGATGTTGACGTTTAGCAGCAAAATCCATGCCCTAAATATCAATCTAGTCAAGCTGCACCTCTACAGAAAGCTCAGAGCCTTGGCTACAAGACCATGGAAACCTTTGTTATGAGCTCCAAACACAACTAGAACTACAATCACATGAGTGATCAGAAATCCCTCTTCATGTGTTTTTGTCTCTAATGATGCTAAATCAAACCCATTATTATTATTATTATTTTAAAGACAATACCATTATTAAAGTAGTATTGTTGCCAGTGATATACATATATATTTTTGAAATACAATTTAAAAGCATTTTTTTTAGAAATTGAAAGAGCTTGTGTTTACATAATAATGTCAGTGACTGTTGTTTGATTCTCTGTCTCATTATTCTTCATTTAAAAAATTGCTTTTGGGGCAAATTTTCTTGAACGATTAAAATGTGATTAATCAAGATTAATTAATCACAAAGCCTCTAATTAATTAGATTAATTTCCCACCCCTAAATGTTCCTGAGAAGGTTTTAGCTGTAGCTCAACACTGAGGCTGGCTGGACTGATGGTTCTGAGGTGTACCATGAAGGAACGGTAGAGTAACTCTGGTGTCTGCTGCAGGTTGGAGCGGTGCAACGACGTTCTGGAGAGGCAGGTTTCAGTCCTGCGGCTCAGCCTGGAGCAGCAGAGGCGGAGCCAGAGCGTAGCTGAGATCAAGATTCGAAACATGGAGAGAGCCAAAGCTGACGCCGACCGCCGAAACTCCGACCTGCAGAGAGAGATGGAGTTGTTCTTCCACATGTACGGAGAAATCAGGAAAAGAGGAGGAAACACAGGAGGAAGGGGAAGCATCTAAATCAGGGGAATTTTTCCCAACTTGACCAGATCCAGAAGACAATCTGAAGAAATGAAACTGGTCCTACCGCCGACCCTTTGGCTGTGTTGTTAGCCCCAAAAGAAGCCATGAGTTTAGAATCTGAAGACAATTTTGGTGTATTTAGACTAAACCGTCCTTCTCATCATTCTCTTATGCAAGGCCTGGCCGTGAAGAAGTCAGATCCACTTGTCATCATCTTCAAAGTGTTCCCAGGCAAGGATGTATCAGAATCAGAAGGCTTTATTGCCATATGTGCGAGAAATCACATTAGGAAATTGCTGCAGTACTTGGTGCAAAAAGAAAGATAAAAAATAAGAGATAATCAAATATAAGAAGTAATAATATACTCATGATAAAATAAAGTGGCAATAACATATAATCCCTCCAGCAAGCTCTGGATCCACCCCAGGATCTCCTCTCAGTGCCTGAACATCATCCAGAGGAAGAAGTCGACCAGGAGGCATCCCAATCAGATTCCTGACCCGTCTCACAGCAGCTCCCTATCTTAAGGTCGCGTCCGGACGCCCTACGGAGGGAAGCCACTTGGCTGCAGGATAGTTCTTTAGGACCACTGGTGAAGGACCTTTACCTTTTGGCTTAGCTCCTTCTTCACCACAAACAGAACAAATCCATCCAAACATCACTCAGGAATACGACAGTAAGATACTTCACCTCTTACTAGAGAAGAACTGCCCACAGGGAGGAGAGTCACAGTGGGGTCCGATGGAGGCTGGGAAGGTCGTAGGGGTGGAGGGTCGTAGGTCATAGGACGGCTTTGGTACGTGTCTTCCAGGTTTGCACCAATCAAGCTGAAGCATGTGGAGCTCCATTATACCAGCTGAAGAGAAACGAGACCGGTGGATGCCAGAACTTGTGCTCAGCTGGTATCTGCAAATTCCTGTTCCCAGGAAACAAAGAAGGCCACTTCCTGTTACATCCTCATCTGACAGAGTTGTCTCAAAGCATCTTCTACGTCTGAAGATGATCACTTTTTACCGTTTTTCCTCCTAAAAATCAACTTGATCTGTAAGTCATGAAAACGGGAACTTCTGTTTGAGAATAAATCCAGGATCATCGACGTCTGGCTGGAACTTCGAGTCAGCTTTACGAGTCAACCGGGACTTGATTCTAGTGAACTCATCAAAAATAAACTCAAGGACTAATTTAATTTACACAAAGGAACTTTTTATCTACGGACTTCCACGCTGTGGCTTTCAGACCAAAAGGACCAGATACGTTAGCATGATGAACATTCAACTTTAACTCGTTTCATTCATCAGGAAACGAATCTAAACATGTTGAGATCTGAGTGAAACCTGTTCAAATGTTTTGTTTCTCTTCCATTAAAGTGTTTCAATAAGTTTTAAAAGCAGAAATAAAAGTCGAGTCATTTTTACGATGAGAATGTAACATTTACTGTTAAACAGTGAAGTACAGAAACTCCAAATCAAAGAAAAATCAGTCAGTCAGGAGAGAATCGACAACTTCACTGATGCTTCCTTCAGGAGGCTTAAAGGGAACAAAACGCGTCGGCCAGAATAAAAACCTCGTTTTTACTAAACAGGAGTCCATCAGGGTGGAAAAACATCTGACTAACATCACAGCAGAGCTACAGAGGAAAGACACAATGTCATCATTTCATTTAGGAAACAGATGGATCCACTTCATAACCAACTTGGTGAGCAGGAGATTTCATTACCAACGATCCAAAACCCGTCTCGCAGAAACCTCTCATGTAACATCAGGTATCGTCGGCATGAGCACAACAAAAAGGTTTTCCACGACATTGCAAATTAACCTACGGTAAAGACGCGGCGCTTCCTCAGGGGAGCAGCGTGGAGGAAATAAAGAAAAGCTAATTGATGGGAAAAATTTTCACCCAAAGTATTGAAAACTTCTGCAAGATGAAGCCAATTTAGGCCAAAAATCTGATGCAGAAACATCCGCGGTTAATGTGGAAAACAAGAATCCTTCGTCACGTCTTCGTGGATCAGGATTCTTTTGATCAAACATGATGCCGATTCATTTTAAATCTCACCTTCAAACGGAACGTCGTCTTTCTAACTAAAGTTAAAGATCTGTACAACAAACGCGGGTCAACTCTCCTGGGACGACTTTTACCATAAATCCGGATGTTTTTGTTTAATTATAAACAAACTGGTTACCCTGAAGGGCAAAAACAAAAAACTTTCCAATCCCAGAATTCTGCTCCTACGTCTCAGAGAAAAGAAACTGTTTATTTTTTATCTAGCTGGCCCTTTGGGGCTTCCATATCTTCACATCAACAAACTTCATTCAGCTTAAACTTCTTTGTGTCGAAAACCAAATTCTTAGTTTGTTTCTTGGGTTAAACTGAAAAAATCTGAGGAAACGTCAAACAGTTAAACGTTTCAAGCATGAGCGACTGAATCAGTGAGTCGCTGAGCGATGAAACCCTGGAGCCCGACCGTCCAGCGAGGACCGCTCAGAACCAGTTTGTGGTTTGGATAAAGTGCATTTAAACGGGACTACGTTAAACCGGGACCAACATCATCGTCATCAGAAACCGTTTTTAAACCCAAACGACGATAAGATCAACATCAAGAGTCTGATTTGACATTTAAACAACCAGACAGCGGTGGAAGCAGCACAGACGGGAATGTTTTACACGGACTTGTTTCTAGAAGCAAAGCTGCTGGAAAAGGTCCCGTGAAATGGAAAGAAGTTGTTTTTAAAGCTACAAGGGTCAGGGTCGTTCTTCTGGGATGAGTTTTGAAACAACAAACAAGGTCCAGTCAGGAGATAAGACCCGTTAGATAATCAGAGGCTGGCCCAGAACATCAAACACGGTCTTCCAGAGGGGAAAGGTCATCGCTGCCACCTGCAGAACTCAACCAATCAGAGGAAGAGCTGCTGCAGGAGGCATCGTTTTAGCTGCCGACTTGTCAGAATTTTGCTGTTTGGGTCACTAAGCGATACTCAGCTGTGCCCCTCTCTAACCGACTAAACCAGTGGTCTTTATTTATACTTATAACAACAAACAAACAAACAAACAGAAGCTGTTGTAACAAACGTTAGAGAACACCGGTGGAACCACGACGAGCTTTTCATTTAACGGGACCTTCAGCGGCGCTCGGTCGTCTCAGAAGCCGGACGGCGTCAGGATGTTCATGTCTCGGTGTTTGAGCTTGTGCGGCCGCGCGCCCTGCCGCCGGCCCTCCACCGTGGGGATCTCCATCTTGGGAGGGGAAACCTTCTGGGGCTGGTCAGCCAGCCGCGTGGCCTGGGACTTCATCACCTCCATGGGGGTCGGCTTCTGCGCTCCACGGTACGCCTGAAGAGCAAAGCCTGCTGGGAAACAAAAGCTGTAATTAACAATCGACTCACGCTTTTGTAATTGTTGGACTGAACCTTAAAACTCCAACCTCAGATTAGGACCGGATATCTGAGATGAAATGTTTTTATCTCAACAGGATTCTGGTAAAATGTTTTGACCGAGCGCGTTTATGCTTGACGCTGAAGTCCAAGCACACGTTGGGTGTATTTACACGGCTCTTCTGTAGGAGAGCAGACCAACAGTATGATACTGGAATAACTTATTTCAGGATCCATTTATCACGGGTTCTTCGCTCTGTTTACAACTCTGACACCGTCTGAAACACTGAAGCAAGTCAAACTCGCTGATTCAGGATTAAACCGGATTTAACTTCATTTCCGACGAGGATCTTTTCATTTCAAACGTAGCAGCTAAACATCCTGAAACAGCTGATCTCACCCACCTAAAGTCATCCTGGCCGACTGGAAGCCTCCGACTGATCCGGCCCATGTGTGTTGATCTGAACCGCTTCTGTCTGAATTTACAAGTCACTGCTGGTTTAAACCAATCAGAGACCAGATCCCGTCGGTCTGAAGGTCTCGGACTCGTCCTTCCACCCAGATCCCAGGTGGGAACGTTAATCTGGCACCGATTCCTGTAGGTTTGTTTAATAAATGACGTTTTTTAGCTGATACCTGCAGCCGAGCCGTCTGATCCCAGTTCAGCGATCTGGTTCTGGACCGGCAGCCGAGGTCCAAACACTCCCCACCGTTCCACCGCCCCGCCTGCAGCCATGTCTCCGCCCCCGGCGTCCATGCTGCTGCTGCTGCTGCTGGAGGAGCCGATGCTGACCTCTGAACTCGTGCTGCTGAACCAGCCCCTGCAGACAGACCCAGAGTGAGCAGACCGGACCGGACGGGGCCGGGCCCGGACAGGAAGAATGTCGGCGCCTACCTGCGCTGTTGTTTTGGCGAGCTGTGTGGCGTGTTGGAGGGAGTGGACTGGGCAGAAGAACTCTTCTCCTCTTTGGTCTCCAAGTTCTGGATCTGAAGCTTCTAAACAACAAGATCAGACGTCAGCGCCACACACCTGCTGAGCTTCAGCTCCACGACCTCCCGTAAGGTCAGGAAGTTCTTATCGGACAGAAACGTACACGTTTATTACTTTGGTTATGTTTATTTAAACCAACAAAGATAAACTGGTCAAACAACAGGAAGTAGATCCAAGCACTTCCTGTTACTGGTCAGCTGACCTTTTGACCCAGCTGTGGAGCAGGCACATCTGTGGGATTTTAGTTTTCTGAATTCTGTGTTTTTATTATTTGAACAAAAACGTTTCAACAATTCAGGTAAAGAAAAAAATACAAAGATTAAAACGATTCTTTAAGAAGATAAAAATGTTCACATTAGAATTTTACATGTATCCTGTATTTGCCATTTCTCTGACGAGGCTCCACCTCCTTAATAATGAGCAGCTTCAGGTTTTGACCCAGGTGTGTGTGTGTGAGGGTCGGCCCACCTGGAGGGACTCGGGGATGCGGTGGTGGTGTCTCGTCTCCTCGGCTGTGAGTCCTTTGTGAGGCGTGTAGCCCGTGTCGCTCAGCCCGGCTCTCTGCTCAAACCTGAACATACTTTCCTGAGTTTGTTCTGAAGGAAGAAGGAAGAATTTAAAAAAGAGGAAATCAGCAGGAATCCTTCTGAAGACAGAGATGTGTGACCTACTGGTGATGAGGGAGTTCATGATGATGGACGAAGCTTTCGTTTTCACCACAGCTGGAGCCTTGAAGGTGGCGCCATCCTGAGCCGGCCCCTGATTGGCCGTGCTGCTCTCATCCTCCTGCGATGAAAAACAAACATTAACCTCCCAAACTGCAGAAATCTTCAGATGAAACCCGTAAACACGGCCTCACCTCAGCCAGCTGGGAGAACTTCCTCGGTGGGATCACGGGGCGTTTCCACAGGTTGTTGATGCTGATGTCATGGGGCGGCGTGGACATGGGGGCCTCCAGGTTGTCGTCATAGCTGAGGGCCCTTCGGGTCATCCCGACGGGAAGCTTCATCCCGCCCATCCCGGAACCCTCGATGGCTGCGGACACAAACGGTCAGAGGAAACTAGACGACAGCTTCTCGTCTCTGCTCCGAGGGAGAAAACGAGACGTTCCCATAGTTTCAGGATTATTTTTATTCCGTTTAAAGCCGATGATGATGCTAATGTTGAAGGTCACATGTTCTATTCACATGTAGGCGGCTCGGAAACCGATGTAAAGGTTTATAAAACAGTTTTTTACTCATTTTCGTTGTATTAGATGTTTTCCTGCACTAGATCTTATCTCACCAAACAGCAGCCGATACTTATTTCCACCAACAGACGGCAGCGCGGCTTAGCTTCACACGACTGACTGGTGCTCCGAGGCAGAAGCAGCAAGCTAGCAGTGAGACGCTACGCCAGCGAGGTGATGAGTCATCTAAAGCTGCGATTTGTGTTACAGACACAACAAACATGTTCATCGTAGCAGAGCGACGCCAAACGCTTTTAGCTGCTATAAGAACAGAAAACACCTTCAGCTCTGCCTAAGAGAAGATTATACTGGACACCAGTTTACTCCACGGGTTTACAGTCTGTTATGCTTGCTCTCTAAAACACAACAAATCCAAAACGCATGCATTCTGCTGCAGTAATGACTCACCTGGCAAATCACCAGAACCGGACATGACTGCAGTAAGAACCAGATCAGTGATGGCAGAACCTGAAACACAAGCAAAAGGATGAGTGGTCTCTGCAGTGTGTGTGTGTCTATTGATCAAGGAGTGATGCTACGTGCCTCCAAACACAGGAACATCACAGAGACATGGTGTCAAAGGTCAGGAGACTTTTACCTTCCTGTTTGTTGCTCTGATTGGACCAGCAGGAGTGGAAGAAACGGTTACAACGGCCTGTCTGATGAACACAACGGCTTCTGGCAATGCATTGTGGGACAGCAGCAAGGCCACGGACGCTAGCTGTGGAGAAAGCATTTATTCCATCAACTTCTTGAACATATGTTCACCATGAAGAACCGCTGGACTGGTGTGGAACCAGAGTCCAGACAAATGAACTGGAGTCGCTTTAAAAAAACACAATAACCAGCAAAAAAGGGCCAAAGAAAAGCTTTAAATTATATTTCAGAAGCGAATCATAAACCTGTAATAGTTTAGGACAGCTTTAATACTGTAAGTAACCCTGATAATGAGATACAGTAGAGCGATGACATGGTTCTGTGCTGATCTAAAACTGATTATTCCAGACTGTAACTGCTGCTGCAGAGGTCCACTACAAAATAAAAGCACCGCAGCTGCTTTAATATGTCGGAACTCTGTAAACATCCCAGCTACAGAAAAAACCTGAGCAGAACAACAAAAACAAACAAACAGCTGTTCAGTAATCAGGGTCGAGGAGTCTTTGGGGGGGCCCCCACCCCCAGACTCCACTCACATTACTGCTAATTCATGCATCAGCATGTCATTCCTCCAGAAAGGTCTCATTTAAACAGACCAAAGTCATATTTTATCTTCATCGGAACAGGAGGTCAATTTGGCTTGAAATTCATGTCGATGTTCTTTTCAGGGGAGAAAAAAACCGGGTCCAAACATTTAAGGGTTACCGGTTTTAGTGCAGCTAAAACAGAATTTTACATTTTAATCAGTAAACATTTGATATAACTGATGACCGTTTCAAAAATATCGGATGTCACATATTTTAAGTATAATAACTTTTGGACAGTCTGTTTCTGAGCATGGTTCCGTGTCGGTGGTCCTTGTTTTGGCTAGCGGAACCAGCAGAACCGTGATTAAGACGCACAGCAGCTACCGACAAATTACCTTCAAACGTGGGATTTTACGTTCTCTAACGTATTTTAACTCTCACCTGGGGACGTGGAGACTTCAAAGCGACGGCATAGGAAGAGCTGAAATGTTAATTTCGACTCGTAAACTCGGAGAATCAGAGCGAAGCTGGAAAACAGCCATTATTGTGTTCGATGTTCAGAAACGCTTCCTCTCGCCGGCCTGCTGGTTTGGCTGTTCTCGCAGAACATCGCGAGAGTACGAGGAAGTCTCGTGTGAGGACTCCGGTGAAATAATAAAATAAAATAAAATAAAATAAAATAAAATAAAATAAAATAAAATAAAATAAAATAAAATAAAATAAAATAAAATAAAATAAAATAAAATAAAATAAAATAACTAACAGAGATTTAAAAAAAAACTTTCACAACAGTTTTATTCTGGCCTGCCAAAGAAATTCTAATTATTGACAGAAATAAATGTCTTTAAAATAATGCAGTCTTAAAATGTGCCGCACTGACAAAAACTTCTAAATGTTAAACCCTCTTTTAGTCCTTAAATATTTCCCTGAAATTTGGGAACTAAAACATTTTTCTGGGAAACATGTTTATATTTCAACGCAAATGTATATGAATTACAACATAGATTAAACAGGAAGTAACTATTTACATCATTTAAACTTCATTGTCTATTTAAAAAGCATAATTAATTATTCAAAATAACAAATCATTCATTAAATAAAAGTTTTTAAATAAACTGAGTTTATCAGTCAGCTGATGCATCTTTGAAAGGCAAAATCTTCACATTCAGGCTGCAGAACTTTCAGGTTTTTTCTTTATTTTTCATTACATATTTTCTGCATTTTCTATTAATTAGAGCTCAAAATGTAAGCACCTCATAGCTGTTTACATTAAAATAAAGTCTCTGCAGTCAAGTATTTTATGTTCAGATAAGGTTTAAATGAAGTATTGAAAATAAGTTTTGAGAATGAGTTGATGTTTGTCTCCACCTAGAGGCTGAGTCAGGTAAAACTATTCAAGTTTCGTTTTCTTTAGTTCCACCAGTAGTCTAGAAATCTACAGACATATATATATATATATATGTATGTATGTATAGAGAGAGAGGGATATGATAGATAGATAGATAGATAGATAGATAGATAGATGATAGATAGATAGATAGATAGATAGATAGATAGATAGATAGATAGATAGATAGATAGATAGATAGATAGATAGATAGATAGATAGAAAACGTGTGGGTGTCAATTTAAAAGAAATAAATCTAAATTATGACCTAAAATAACTTAAAAGGAATTACTCTCTCTCTCTCTCTCTCTCTCTCTCTCTCTCTCTCTCTCTCTCTCTCTCTCTCTCTCTGTGTGTGTGTGTGTGTGTGCGTGTGCGTGCGTGCGTGCGTGTGTGTGTGTGTGTGCGTGTGTGTGTGTGTAATGAATTTGAAGTAACAGAAAGCACGAGGGACCACCTGGGTATTGTTCTGAGCCAAAAGAACCGGCTCTCTAAAAAGAACCGGAACTCCCACCAGAAAGTGACCGAGCAACAAGTCAGAACTTTATCAGCTGAGATCTGGCTCCGCCCACTCCAGAGGAGCAGGGCGCCTCCCTCTCCGGGTTCTCCTTCCACAGAAGTACTCCTCCGACCAGTTCTCCCACAAGAGGAAGAGAGCAGACCGGAGCGGCCCAGCTCCGGTAAAACCTTGAGAGGAAACCCCGGTCTGACCAGCATGTCCACCCAAACCAACCACAAAACCACCACGCACTCCTACAGGACGATTAACGTGACTTCCGGGGAACCGGTGGGCACCAAGATGTTCACGACCAGGCCGATGTCTCCGGCTCCGCTGTCTCCGCTGACTCAGGTGTCCACGCTGCCGTACAACGCGGTGAACGGCTCCTACGAGTCGGTGCGGTACCTGGTTCCGGTGCAGCAGGCCCTCCCGCAGCAACCCATGGTCCTGATGCAGCAACCCATGATGATGCAGCAGCCCATGATGATCCAGCAGCCCATGACCATCCAGCAGCCCCTACAGCAGCAGGTGTACTTCCACACGTTACCGCGCGTGAGCGTCAGCAGCCAGGAGTCCGACGACCTGTTCCAGCAGCAGAACAGCGTGCAGGTGAGAACAGAACCACAGTCAGCAACACCTGAGGATTACCAGACTTTATGGGTCGGAACCGACTTTAGAGGAGGTCAGACAAACAAACAAACCCAGTTTAGTGTTAGATTACCTAGCCAGAAGTGCACTGTAAGAAATGAAAGGTTAACTCAACTCTAGAAAAACAAGCAGCAGTTTCATGTAGAATCAGGCTGGAATAGTTGTGATTTAGTTTACTATAAACAACCTGTCAAGTTTTAAATTCATTTTGTTAAACGATCAGAAACGACGTGTACGGGTAGTTTTTAGTTAGTTAATATTAGTTCTAAGTTAGTTAAAGCTGTGTTGGAGTTGGTGTCTTTTAGTCATTCTGGGTTCTCTGGTATCGTGGGCTTGTTTCCATCTAACATCAGCATCTGAGTTCTCACACCTGGATTAGGATTTTCACATGTGGTGGTCCCAGTTAATCCCAGTTAATAACCTGATGCACTGAAGGCTCCTCTCCCATCAAGGAAACCCACAGAAAGATGTTTTTCTGTTTGTTTTGTTGTTTCACGTAAAATTAACTTCGTTATGAAAGATGACATTTTAGCAGCGCTCACTGAGTATTTAGATGTTTAATCATTAGTATATTTCACCTTTACCTTTTAGATGATGTTCGCTGTGATTCATCAAGTCCGGCCCAGGGTTTGCCTGTAAGACGTTAGAGTCTAAAATGCATGAAATAAAAAAGTGGAAAATACATTTCTAGATAAAAAACCATCAGAAATCTGATTCTGCACAGGTGAAATGAACTTTGAGCTCATGGCTCTGCAGAGATTCTCGTGTTCAGACAACATCACGCTGATGTTCGGGTTAAATCACCAGATAAACTCTGAGATGTGAAACACAACACCGCTGTCAAGATTAACAACATCCAGACATAAGCTGCTGATTTCTAATCTGAAACTCTAAAATCAGATTTTTTTCTCTGTCAGTAAACTCACCATGGCTAAGCGCTAATTCATACAAGCAACAACAGCACGTCCCTGGTCAAACTGTTAATCCAGAATCCTAATGTTCATGTTAATCAGAATCGTTATTGATATAATTGTTTATTTTTAGTTATTTATCAGCAGATCAGAACCAGAACCGGTGTTTTCCAGTCCTAGTGTTCGTGTAAAGAAGAGCAGCATTTAGTTTCTGGTATAAAACCAGCCGAAGGTTCAGGTTGCTGTTTGCATTTAGCCAGCTGTGAGGTCCATGTGCAGACCTCATGGAACACTAATCCGAGTTCCAGGCTCTGGAATTATGATAGGGAATCTCCATCCAGGAATCAAAAGGCGTAGATAGGATGGAGTCTTAAAATGTTTTTATGAACAGTCTGTTCTATAGTAAATACGTTTTTCTTGTTGTTTATATAAAATAAATGTTTGATCAGAATTTCTGAAATAACTCAGGATCGTTTCCTACTGCCAGAATCATTAATAAACCCCGAGTGATGGGTTCAGACTGCTGCAGGCCTGTGTGTGTGTGTGTGTGTGTGTGTGTGTGTGTTGTGCGTGCGTGCGTGTGTGTGTGTGTGTGTGGAGAGAGTGTGTGTGTGTGAGTGTGTGTGTGTGCGTGCATGTGTGTGAGTGTGTGTGTGTGTTGTGTATGTGCGTGCGTGCGTGCGTGAGTGTGTGTGTGTGTGAGTGTGTGTGTGTGTGTTGTGTATGTGCGTGCGTGTGTGAGTGTGTGTGTGTGTGTGTGTGTTGTGTATGTGCGTGCGTGTGTGTGTGTGTGTGTGTGTGAGTGTGTGTGCACCTGCCTCTCCCCCCACACTGGTTTACTCTAGCGTTCTGCTGAAAGCTCTGAAACGTTTACATATTTCTCTTCCTCTCCTGCCTGGCTCTGGATTCGGCTCTGTCCTCCTGACTCGGTGTGTTTTCTAGTTTTCTGATGGCGAGGCCTCCTCTTTGGCGTTTTGTAGTTGGACTTCTTTCTGCAGTTTGAATCATTCAAAACCAAACGCCCAAAACGTCTTTGATAAAGAAATGGGACCACACCCTGAGTAATGTTATTACAACATGTTCATACATTTATAAAACCACGCAGGGTTCCAGTTCGTCATATTACAGTTACAGTGATTATGCTTCTTATGTTTTTACTACCGATCCAGATTTTTTTAATCCTAAATACTGATCCGAGTCAAGGAAGCTCAGGTATCCAGTCTGACTCTGGCATTATTTTCCTTCTCTGTTTGCTGTCTGCAGGCCGTAAGAACAATAAAGTTATTAAAATCAGTTTATGTGAGTTACTGAGTAGGGAGAAAGATGGCATGGTTTATCTTCCTGCTAATAAATGTCTCAACATCACTTGTCTGTTTTATAAACTGTGTTTTAAAGAACAGTTGTTGCTTGTGAACGTGCTTTATTGGTCTGTGATGTTTGTGAAAGACTTCTGTTAACAAGAGCAACTCATGACCACGGTAAACAACTGTGTTGACAATTTTTATAAACCATGGTTGAAACGTTGTTTATGAATTTTATTAAAAAAGACTCAAGGCAGCGCTGTTGTGTTCTGACCCGCTTTAACTCTGTGTGTGATGTTCTGACCCGCTTTAACTCTGCGTGTGATGTTCTGACCCGCTTTAACTCTGCGTGTGATGTTCTGATCCGCTTTAACTCTGTGTGATGTTCTGACCCGCTTTAACTCTGTGTGTGATGTTCTGACCCGCTTTAACTCTGTGTGTGATGTTCTGATCCGCTTTAACTCTGGTGTGATGTTCTGACCCGCTTTAACTCTGTGTGATGTTCTGACCCGCTTTAACTCTGTGTGTGATGTTCTGACCCGCTTTAACTCTGTGTGTGATGTTCTGATCCGCTTTAACTCTGTGTGTGATGTTCTGACCCTCTTTAACTCTGTGTGTGATGTTCTGACCCGCTTTAACTCTGTGTGTGATGTTCTGATCCGCTTTAACTCTGTGTGTGATGTTCTGATCCGCTTTAACTCTGTGTGTGATGTTCTGACCCGCTTTAACTCTGTGTGTGATGTTCTGATCCACTTTAACTCTGCGTGTGATGTTCTGACCCGCTTTAACTCTGCGTGTGATGTTCTGACCCGCTTTAACTCTGCGTGTGATGTTCTGACCCGCTTTAACTCTGTGTGTGATGTTCTGACCCGCTTTAACCATCCAACTGATGTTAAAACACTGACTGTAGGAAAGTGTCAGGATGTAACTATTAATGATTATCATGAAAAGTTTAAACGGATATCTTGTTTTTGTTTTTTAGCTTTTCTGAAGTCTTTAACAAAATGAAACAGAGGCTTTGTGTCGTTTGGTGTCCTGAGATCCAGATTCTGACTCATGCCTCTTCCCCTCTCTGATTGGTTGTTTCAGAGCATCAGTCGACAGTCCGTCTCCTCCGTCTTCAGTCACCCGTCCAGTCCCAGTAAGAGTTCACCGACCAGAGTGGAGGAAGTGCTCATCGTGGAGTCAGAGGCAAGGAAAACACACAATCGTCCTACTGGAGCTGAACAGATCCAGCTCAGTGACTCAAATCCTTGATTATTATGTTTAGTGCATTTAAACCACATGATCACGTTTCACAGGGACGGTTTTTACAGTCAGACAACATGCTGACTCAACATTTGAGAGGATAATAAAAACACCAGAGTCAAACCAAATTAGTTCAAAATAACAAAAAGCCTCATCTCTGCAGAAACAACCTCCATGTTTCAGAATAAAACGGTAGTGTGGCGCGTCCTGCTTCCAGCCAGAAAACAGGAGAAAAATGTTAAACGGCTGAAATCGTAGTTTCACTTTCTGATTCACCACATAGAACCAGTCTAACATAAACCAGAGCTGAACAAACACCCAACCTGAGCGCCACTGCAAGTCGAAACTCCACCAACAGACTCGTGAGGGTAATGATCTCAGGTGAGCACATCGAGGTCCTGCAGGAACCTGGAACCTGTTGCAACAAGTCGGACTGAAACGATTCCGCTTAAAAAATCACTCAAGTTAAAACAAACATTTAGAATCTGAAACAGTCGAGTGGAGCAGAGAGAAAATGGTTAGAAAGATCTTTTTAAAGGTGTGGATCACTGAAAACCATGTTTTAATGATTATCTCTGATCCTAACGGGTCACTCTGAGTGTTTCCTGCAGGCTGAACATGAAAATAGTCTCCTCCACCTATCTCCTGCATCAGCTTCTGATAGAAAATAGACTCTAGGTGAAACTCTAGGATTAGAAAATCCTGACAGATCTACGTCACACTGTCACTGAACATTCATGGACTCACCCATCTTGACTCACGACGGGGAAGGCTGTTGTTGGTTTAGCGTCCAGGAAACAGCAGAGAACGTCTGGGCTAGTAGAAGCTAACGTTAGCATTAGCAACTCCACCACACAGCAGAACTCCTCCAGGCTTGTGTTATTGGTGGAGATAAAACATCAACGTTGCAGAGCAAACAGAGTCAGTGGTAGAGTCGTGTTGCTTTAGCCAATCAGAGGAGAGATGGCCACATATCAGGAAGTAAGACTCCTGATCCTGCCGTCTGAAGCTACCTTCTCCTCCAGCTTACTTCTCTGTGCTGAAACAGGTGCACCGGAGCTTTCCCCCTCTCGAGTAGGCACTAGAGACCACTGCAGATGTATTGATGAAACGAGTGTTCAAGACCTTTAATCATCGTGGGAACTGAGCTTTTATAAATATTTATGCTCCACGCCCATGAAACCATCCACTGAGCGGTGAAGTTTCTAGAAGCAGAAACTTCATTCAGTTTGTAGAATGCTGCTCAGATTAAACAGACCTCATTTCAAACCGTTCTGAGAAAATAATTGGTTGTTAGATCTGGTGGTGAGGTGAATAGAATTAGCAGCTTTGCATTAAAACAAGACTAAAACTCGGCCAGACTAAACAAACAGAAGTGCAGAGGTGGTGCGAAGCCCCGATCTGGGAGCGCACCTGTGTGTGAAAGTACAGTAACACAATCAGAGTGTGTTCCGAGTTCAGCTGGGGGCAGCTCGGTGTCTGTGAGCAGCTACGCCCTGTCGAGTGGAGGCGAGGCGCGGCCGCCTGCTTCCCAGAGGCCTTTGCGGTAGGTGGGGACATTCCTTTGATGTGAACCTGCAGCGTGGTGGTTTTAGCTGTTGTCATTACTGGGAGGTGCTTTGATTTATGACGCCTTCAACAAAGTCCAAACTGCATTTGAATGTTCAGCGTTACAGTAATTATCACCCACGTGTCCCGGCTGAAGCACGTCTGTGAAAACTGTCCCGTTGGATAAGAACAGGCAGGGATAAACAGGAATGCCGAGGTTTTCCTGTTTCTGGTTGTTTATTAACACAGAAAGAAAATCCTTCACGCTGGTTGTCCTCCGGCGGAGACGTCACCTGGTCGGTGGTTTGTTGGTTGGCGTTACTGGAGGTGACGACGGTGGGGGTTTGTGCAGCTTCCTGCTGTCTCACCCGCCTGAAGGAGGGCGAGGATGTTTGTGTCCATCAGTCGTTGTTTGTCTGTAAACTAAAGATCTGAGCAGATTTTAACCTCCGAACTCGAACCTAAACAACAACAGAAACGTGATGAATCAGCAGCTCCAGGCCAGTTTCTCACTTCATCCCTTAAAGGAGACGTTTATAAACACGCTCGGTCTCACATGAAGCATCTCAGCAGCTTTATGCTGACAGCTTCAGTAGCGTCCAGCAGGGGCGTGTCCAGGGAGTGGCCTGGGGCGGCACACGCTATCCTTGGAGTCTGATTGGCCAGCGCTGGTGCCACCCCACTGAATTCCATTTAAATTGACTTTACGTTGTCCACAAAGGCTTGTGGTTATAAACCCTGCAGCTTGGTCCCTTTTACAGACGTGGAGCTGGTAGATGAGAATCATTTCCAACACAAGCTTTACTGATCATGTGACACAGTAGCTTAACATGTTGGTATTACCTGTTAGCCTCAGGAACCACCAGATGAAGAGAGTTGTCTCAGAACTAGGGTTGATATGACATCATTCAGCAGCGTAAACCTAAAACGTGTTAGATTAGAGCCACATAGAAACATATTCACACCATCGGTTTGCTCTGGGCCTTCTGTTTGGAGCACCCCCCCTCCACATCCATGTTTTTCACGGTGACGACTGATGAAATCCGGCCATAAACAAAATACCTAGACTGTGGGATGAATGGAGACATTCAGCCCTTCCAGGAATGATCTCATTTCAATCAGGAAAGATCCCTGTTCCCTCCCAGACTCGTATTAAATGTGAAGTGTTTAACTGATGGCTGTAGATATCCACAGTGACGCCGGTCTGATCTGATACTGGAGGTTTCTCACCTTCAGAGACGTTAAAATCACCTCTGAGATAAACTCCGTCGATCTGATCAAAGAGCCGTGCTGCTGATCGTTTAGTGATGTCTGATGAAGCTGCTGCCATGTTGTTTCTGATCTGAACCGAGTCACGTGTGTTACTTTGACTCAAGTCTGGACTCTGATTCAGAGTTTTTACTAAAAACACTGAAATGTGTTACGTGAGTGAAAAATGCTCTCTGCTGCGTTCGGTGAAAGGTGACGTGTTTAACGTCAGGGAGGATTTAGCTGTTGACCTCTGACCTTTAGAGCTTGAAACTGCAAAGGAAGTCTGGCTGCACAACGAAAACACTGAAACTCAAACGGGGAAATGATTTACTGCTCCAGCTTCTGTTCAGATTCATGAGTAATTTGTTATGTTAAAACAAAGCTTTTATTTTGAAGGGCCACCTGAAATCCAGAGCTTTCTGTGGTTTTTGGTGCAGGAGTTCCTGCTCTAACGCTCTTATGCCACCACAGGATCAGGACTCTGTCAGCTCTGAAACCGCGGATCCTTTGAACTCGTTCTTTCGTGTCGTTTCTATTTTTATTAACAATCACACCTTTAATGTTTTCTGGTGGGATGCTTAAACAGCAAAACCTGAAAAATGCGTCCCAGCTAGTCTGAATAGAGGCGTCGCTCTTCACCAGTGAAGAATCTTTTCTAAACCAACAACATGACAGGATAACAACGGGATGAGTGATCGCTACACTCAGGTGTGTTGGTGGTAACAAAGCCTGAAGAATCCTCTAGATAACCGACTCTTCTACCTGCAGACGTGAAGTCAGGGTTTGAGTTCTGGTTGTCTCAGGTTAGTGTCAGGTTAAAGGTTAACTAGCTGCCTCTGCAGTAACTCACCTGGTCTAAAACACCCCGCTGGAGTGTGATGAAGCGTTTGTCTTCAAAGATGAAACCTTGAGCGGTTCCAGGCCGACGTCAGGTCGGAACACGCTCTGACACACCTGTATGAGGTATGTTCTTTATGGCCGGACCCAGGTTCATTATGGATTCTGCTGCAGTGAAACAGGCTTAGGAGCAGTAAAAGCTGAAGCTGTAGAACTGATGCAGATACAAACAAGTCTGCACAAACTCATCATGAAGCGTCTAAGACATCAGCGTAGTGACATCATGCTGCTGGACCAGACTGTTCCTGGATCTGTGCCACCAGGAGGCTCCGCCTCCTGCTGCTGTATAAAAGTGAAGCCAGGAGATCACGTTTACAGGAGCCGCCATGTTGTGGTTTCTACAACCAGAGTCTGAGCTCTCAGAAAGCCCCGCCTACTCACATGGCTGAAAACCCCACCATTTCATCTGGCTTAAAGCCCCGCCCATTTATCTGAATGAAAGCCCCGCCTACTCGCCTGCACATAGCCATTGTGCTTAAGCAAACAGCAGCAGCTAATCAACTGAAATGGTCACCTGAAGAGATGCTGGCATTTATTTTAATCAGAAAAATGTTCCATTTGTTTACAGGTAAGGGGCGGGGCTTAAAACGTATACTGGATCTGGTCACTAGGAGGCGCTTGTTTTGTTCCAGGTTCTGGTCAGATATCTATCGGCTGTATATGGTGTCACATGTTTTCCACCAATGACACGCCCCTTTACGAGACCAGCTGCTGACCCTGGATCTGCTGTTGCTTCAGGATGACGAGAAGTGTTAGCTAAACTCAGACTAGCCATTAGCTTATCAGTCCTGAATAATGTAAACTTGATTTCTCTGAACAGAGGCCGTTCAGGAAGCCCTGTACAGCAGGTACTATCCCGCCGTCCCACCACTCGCCTCTTTAAGCTGCGTTTCGTTTTCCCATGGCCCAATCCAGCCACCCGTCTCCGCGATGTTCTCCGCTTTCACCGCGCTTCACTCTGGCAGGCTGAGATGTTTCACATCAAAGTGATGTTCAGAGAAAAAGGCAGAAAACTCTTCGACTGTAAAGCCTGAAGGTAAAATTTAAATTAAACCTGGAATTTACCTTCCAGCTTCCATGCTGGAATTTTCTCGCAAGTTTAAACCCGAAGAGCGGCGTCTTCAGCAGCGGCGTGTTGGGTTAGGGTTGAAGTTTAAAGGATCCTTCTGCCCCTTTAAACCAGATCCTGGTCTAGTTTGATCTGAATGGTTCTGCTGCTCTTTTCTGGATTTTCTCTGAGTATTGTTTAAGGTCAGGTTAGATGATGTGTGATATTTCAGCAGTTTAACACCGTCGCTCTGTGTTTAAACGCTCAGATGACAGATTTGTCACTTTGAGCATCATAAAGAGGGTTTCTGCTGCCTCCCTAGACGTTTCTCTGGTCTGCTGCAGACAGAAGTCGGATCAGATTCCAGGATCATTTGTTTACATTCGAGGAGGCTTTCCTCACCTCTGCAGGGCATGCGAAGTATTCCAAGTTAATTACAGGCTAGAAAAAAGAAGGCGTTGCTTTGTGGCGGAGCAGGAACGCTGAGCAGAACTCCGTGTTTGTAACATTCCTGATGAGGAAACGCGTCGCTGCAGAATCAGCCTAACAGAAAACGTCTGCAGCAGATTAACACTCAGATTTATCAAATTAAATGAGTTTTGTGACATTCAGCTTCAAGAATTCAGCCTAAAATCTGATTTATAGCTGAGCCTTTGTGGTGTCAACAGTCTAGAGATCAGGTTTCAGACCGATCTGCTGATAAGTGATGGTGTAACTCGTTTTCATTTAGTCTGACAGCTGAACACATCTGGAACGTTTCTTTCATGATGCTATCTGATTTCTTGTTGTGGAAAAATGAATGAGATAAACTTTTAGTTTATTTTTGGTCTGTTTGACCTGCAGCAGAAGAATAAATCTGTCTGTAAACACCTGGTTACAGAAATCAGCAGATTTGATTTAATTCTTTGGCCCTGAGATCCTTTCTAGAGCTTTTCTTCTGTCTTTGATGTTGAGAGTCCAGGGACATGGACATCCAGGGTTAGGTACTGAGTACACGTCCCTGAGGGACTCCCGGCTGTAGTCCTTCACTATGAGCTGCTGCTAAAGGCTGAGGAACCTCCTCACTGATGCTTTTGCTGTACTGATCCACAGAAAAGTCACCTGTAGGAGGACCTGATCCTCGTCATGCTGAGCACACATCCACTAAACCTGCTGACCTGTTTCCTTTCTGCTTTTGCTGAATTCATTTTCAGTGCAGATAAAAGCAGATTTCTGTTTACCATTGCCGTGTTTCTGCTCACTGCACAGGGGGCGGAGTCACACCTGAGGTCTGAAACTCTGCAGGTAGATAAATAGGTGACCTGTTATAAAGCTTCGTTTTGCTCTTTGACCTCTTTTAAAGTCACTATCAGCTTCATGTCTGATGAAAACATCACAGTAACTTATGTGTGTGGCGGCCCCCAGTCGCATTTCTAAAGTAAAGATTGTTTTTCACGTGGAACACTTTTACGTTCAGTGTCACTAATCTGCCTATTCTGAGGAGTAAAATCTGTAAAAATCACCATAGAATAATTTTTGAAGTAAAAATTACATTTTTGTGGCCCACGATGATTAACGTGAATATTTTTGCCTTTTCCTGGTCCTGCCTTCATGTTTGTAATACGACACCAAACAACATCTGAAGAAGCTGAAACGTCTCGGGTTACCTTCTCTGTCCCAGTTTGAGTTTAAAAGAAGCCAGAAGTTATTTTGAATGTGGAAACCTAATAAAGATGGCTGGTTTTATGAAATGTCCTTTAGTTTTATAATGAGTCAGTAAATGTGTCGACATGCAGAGGAACTCTGGGAGGAAGATGATGTTCAGCAGCGTTTCCTCACAAAGACGCTCAGAGAGACGCAAACAAAGAGTCTGTTGTAAGGTGACTCCTGGCTTCAGGAGGGGCTTCTAGTGTTACACACACACACACACACACTCACAGAGAGAGACACACACACACGCACACTCACACACGCACACGCAGAACACACACACATGCACGCACACACACACACACACACGCACACACAGAACACACACACATGCACACACACGCACACTCACAGAACACACGCGTGCGCACACACACACACGTGCACACAAACACAGACACACACACACACACATGCACACAAACACACACAGAACACACACACATGCACACACACACACAGAGACACACACACACACACACACTCACAGAGAGAGACACACACACACGCACACTCACACACGCACACGCAGAACACACACACACGCACACACACACACACACAAAGACACGCACACACACACTCACACACGCACACACACACACACACACACACACTCACACACACACACACTCAAACACACACACACACACACACACACACACACTCACAGAGAGAGACACACACACACACACACACACACACAAACACACACAGAACACACACACATGCACACACACACACAGAGACACACACACACACACACACACACACAGACAGACACACACACACACACACACACACACACACACACACACACACTCACAGAGAGAGACACACACACGCACACTCACACACGCACACGCAGAACACACACGTACACACACACACACACACACACACAAGCGCACTCACACACACACACACACACACACACGCACACACAGAACACACACACATGCACACACACACACACACACACACGCACACACAAAACACACACACATGCACACACACGCACACTCACAGAACACACGCGTGCGCACACACACACACACACACACACACACACACACACACTCACACACGCACACACACACACACACACACACACTCACACACAAAGACACGCACACACACACTCACACACGCACACACACACACACACACACACACTCACAGAGAGAGACACACACACGCACACTCACACACGCACACGCAGAACACACACACATGCACACACACGCACACTCACAGAACACACGCGTGCGCACACACACACACGTGCACACAAACACAGACACACACACACACACATGCACACAAACACACACATGCACACAGACACACACACACACAGAACACACACATAGAACACACACACACACACCCTCACACACACGCTCAGTGTTGTGTTTGTACCTGAAGCTGATCCACTCTGATTATATCCACTGTGTATATAGTAGCTGCTTCTCTAATTATTGCCACCCTTTATATTCATTATTTTATCATGAGTATATTATTACTTCTTATATTTGCTTATATCTTATTTTTTATCTTTCTTTTTGCACCAAGTACCGCAGCAATTTCCTAATGTTGTGATTTCTCACACATCTGGCAATAAAACCCTCCTGATTCTGATTCTGAGTCAGAAGGGATGTTCCCTTTGATTCTTGGAATAATCCGGTTTCCAAATCATCCCAGTTTTAGCTGGAGTCGTGATCTCCTCCCACAGTTCAAACCCTCAGGAGTGTTTTAGGGGTTAGGGTTAGAGAGAGACCAGTTAAACATTTAACCCGACCAGTGGTGCCCCCAGAACATTTTCATGGGGGGGCAGAGCCCAGAGGCACATCAAACTGGTCGTCGCGGTAACTCTGGGAGCGTTTTGGCTTTAGCTGTGCATTGCATGCTCCACCCTTCTTTGTCGTTAAAAAACAACGTGCATCAAACACATTTAGCTCAAATTTTAGAAACACAAACAAAATGTACAAAAATTTTGTTATTTGACTTTATTTTAATTTCAACATTTATTGTTTTAGCAATTTAGACTAGTTTACTACTACTGTCTTAACAACAGTATCCAAAAATAAAAACTTCTGTTTGGTGAGAAGCAGGAAAACACACCGCCCAGCCAAAAAACGTCTCCACCTGGATTTAACTAAGCCAATAGGTCGGAGCCTCCTATTGGATAATTACTGCAACTGGTTATTTAACCCAACTGGAGCAATGAGCTGCTTCTCATGTCTTCAACAACCATGTGGAAAGACACATCTGGTGGTGGTGGAACAGCTGTTAGTCTGTGTGAGAAGGGTCACATCATTGGCATCAAGCAGAGGAAACATCTAAGGAGATGCAGAAACGACTAAAACTGGGTTCAGAACTGTCCAACGCATTATTAAAAACTGGTGTGATGAGTCCAGATGGACCCTGTTCCAGAGTGATGGGTGCATCAGGGTAAGAAGAGAGGCAGATGAAGTGATGCACCCATCATGCCTAGTGCCTACTGTACAAGCCTGTGGGGGCGGGGCTATGATCTGGGGTTGCTGCAGGTGGTCAGGTCTAGGTTCAGCAACAGGATGTGCTCCAAGAATGAGGTCAGCTGACTACCTGAATCTACTGAATGACCAGGTTATTCCATCTTCCCTGATGGCACGGCCATATTCCAAGATGACAAAGCCAGGATTCATGGAGCTCAAATAGTGAAAGAGTGGTTCAGGGAGCATGAGACATCATTTCCACACATGGATTGGCCACCACAGAGTCCAGACCTGAACCCCATGGAGAATCTTTGGGATGTGCTGGAGAAGGTCAAGGTCAACTTTATTTATAGAGCACACTTATTGTTGCTCGCGCAACCCAAAGTGCTGTACATACATAAACAAGGCATGCTATAAGAAAAATAAGCTAAAAACCATAAAAAAAATAAAAACAATAGTAAAAACAGAACATTCAAAAGTCAATAAAACACATAAAATAGAAATAAAATAGCAGAAAGAAAAGCAAAAAGAAATTAACCTACATTAAAAGCCAGGTGAAAAAGATGCGAAGGCTTTGTGCAGCGGTCAGACTCTACCATCATCAATGCAAGATCTTGGTGGAACATTAATGCAACACTGGATGGAAATTTTTTATTTATTTATTCTTTATTTAACCAGGAAGGTCCCATTGAGATTAAAAACCTCATTTTCAAGGGAGTCCTGGCCAAGAGGCAGCAAGAGTTACAAAATAATAGATACAGAAATAATAATAATACAGAAATAAATCTGGTGACGTTGCAGAAGCTGATGGAAACAACGCCACAGAGAATGTGTGACGTAATCACAGCTAAGAAGATGGTTTGTGTTGACATGAATATGATTTATTAAAGATGGGATGTCTTCCCTGGGGGGTGAAGTGAAGAGGAGTGGCCAGCAGTTTTCCGGGGGGGCTCGGCCACCCCTTGAGGGCGCGCTGAACCCGTCTTATCCCTTCCTGCTCCTGTCTTCTTTCCCTTTTCCTGGTCCCAAACCTTCCTGTTACCATCCATCATCCTGAAGCCCAGGGATGGAGCGGGGGCGGGGCTTAGGGGGCTTAAGCCCAGGTTGTTTTTTCAAAAGCCCCGGGTCTTTTGTGATGCATGGGCGAAGCGGGAGAGGGGGAGGGGCGGTGCAGGGGCTGTGGGAGGGAACTAAAGCCTCTGGTTTAAAGTCAAGTTCCATCTAAGCCAGACACCCACTTCACCTGAAGCCACGTGATCTCACAAGAGAAAGTTCTTTGTTTGGCTTGTGGACTGATGAATTTTGCTTGGTGGGAAGTTACAGAGACAAAGAAGGTAAGAAAGACTAAAATAAAAATAACTTACCAGACAAGAATGGAAAAAAGTATGTTGCAAAGAATATATTGTAAAAAAAATAAATTTCTTAATTTATTATATTTCAAATAATTTCGAGTTATCTAAACTATTTATTAGAGAACCGCCAAGGAGAAACAAATCCAGGAAAAGCATTGATAGTCTGAGTAGCTGTGTGTTCTTTTTTATTTTCAGTTTCCTGCTACAGCTAAACTAAATACTTTCTAAATATACTAATCCCAGATGTAGTAAGGCATTGCTGGTGAAAGTTCTCAGTCTTTCTACCAATGAATATTCCTCCTCCCTACCCTACGGGGAGTCGTCAACGTCGTTAGTCCGTATTGTGTTAGACTGGTTGTTTTGATTAGATGTGGGTGGGTGTGACCTAGACTGAAACAGTTTAAAATCAGGCTCATTGTAGGCGCTAGAAAGGTGAAACCTGAGGACCCCCCTCTGCTTAATTCAGGTCTTTCCTGTTTGACATAGATGGCTTTCTTTATTCCTCTCCTCTGGTTTCTCCTCCTGCATCTAATCAAAGGGTAGGGAGGATGGTTATTCATAGGTAGTTTCAGCTCGTTAAGCAACAATAGACAGCTATGAGGATGAGAAGCGAAATCTCATGTTGCCATAATAAAGAGGATTTACCAGAGTAGCGAAAGTCCTGAAGCCCTGATTTTGACCCATTAACACTTCTGGTGTTTAATGTGTCTCGTTCACATTCATTATAGTTTGTCTCATCAATATTATTGCATTCATTATACTGTTGAATAAATCTAGAATTGCACTGCACAGTGCATTATTTCAGCCATCTACACCCCCCCCCCCAGACTTCAGGGCTAAGCCCCGGGAGAATAGAATGTCTGGCTCTGCCTCTGCTGAAGCCTTCTCCTGCTCCGGTTGGTCCTCAGACCTCTCAGGAACTACAGGAACGGTCTGTTCCCTCAGATCAGGGTGTGCCGCGGCTGCAGCTCCTACCAACACGGTGCCATGTTCTGGTTCTGATTGGACTTTTCTCTACTTTGGGACTCAGGAAACTGAAGTGAAACAGATTGGAGATGTTCTCCAGGCAGGAGACTGAGGTTCTCAGGCTCACCTGGAATCTCCCTCTGGAATGTTGTCATTTGGGAATCTCATTAGATCCAGAACATTCAGAACAGAATCCGGTGAGAACTTGGACCGTTGCATAGAATTGAGATGAGAAGCTTCATCTCTCCCAGAGCGTTCCGGTTCTTCTGGTTTGGTGGGACTCTTCTGGCCCTCCGGCTGTTTTCTGTCCCGACTGCTTGGTGTTCCTCTTTCATCTTTACTCTCCCTTTTTCTCTGAGGGGATTATTTGCACACTCCCTCCCGCCTGTTCTCTTGAATTCCTCTGATGTTTGCGTTGAGGCGTGAAACGAGCGTCAGCCTCTAGAGCTGCTGCCGTGACCTTTGAACCCTGCAGGTTTCATTTGTTTCTCTGTTTGCTGCCAAACTCAAACACGGAGGAGGGGGTGTGTTTTCAGATGCTTCAGCTGATAAACGTACCTGTGCAGGTGTGTTAGGCTGTCGGGTGTCTGCGGTTAAACGTTTACCTCACAACGATCTGATACGACTGGATTCAGAAACATCAGAGGAGTTGTTTCTGGCTCAGGATTCAGTTCTAATGAAAATAATGAATTACTTCATGTTTCCTGTCCAACATAGTTCTTGAAGTGAGGCGGGGCTAATTTAACCTCTAGTCTGCTGTGATTGGTCGGCTCCAGGTGAGCAGGCCCAGCCCACCGATCGGCCTCGACTCTCCTGGTGTATTTGTTTGATTTTAGTTTGAGGAAACAGACAAAACAAACTTTTAATCCAGACACGGGACTCGTTTTGTTCTTCAATCTCAAAGAATAAAAACTCCTTCAGATCAAAGTCTGAGCCAGCTCTCTGAAGGTTAATGGAAGGATCAAAGTTTCAAACCCAACGAGGAACATTATGGACAAAAAACTCTCCATCCTCTCCGCCCAAAACAAAGAGCCGCTACGCCGAGAGTCCAAATAAATAATGTAATAATGTAGAAACAGGATCTTTTTTCGGGCTCCCCCTGGGTGTGCTTCCAGGGGAGCCCGTCACCCTTTCAGGGGAGCCGGGCTCCCTTTAGCTCCCCCGTAATTTGAACCCTGATCAGGCCTAATCTGCTAATCTGAGACTGGAGAGGAATGAAGAAAGACCAGAGGAATCTAATCCAGGTTGTCATGAAATTACTTTACAAAAGATTTTTATTGCTTATTGAACATTATTCAACAATTTCTCTAAAATGTTTGTTATGAAGACGACGGACATTGTTTTCTTTCACAGGATAAGGAAGTTCCCTAAACCTCACTCCTACAAAATAAAAGTCCCAGGTGGACTGTACAGGACAAACGAGCCGTCGGGCAGGTGAAGGGTATTTGATCGTCTACGACAGAAGAAAACTGCAGCTGGTTTAAACCAGTTCTTATTAATATTATCAGACTTAAGAGAAAGTTGACGTGTCGAGACTCGCTGGAGTGTCGGTTGTAGACGTTCTTAAACCAGAGCTCGGATCTTTAGATGAGGAGAAGTTAGTGTCTCAGGTGTTTGAATGGCTTCAGCTTGGAGAGGCAGATTAAATCTGACAGGACTGATGCTAGCGGCTAGCCCCAACACGTCCCAGAACTAAGTGGATTAAAGCATCTATAATCCCTGATTTAACAGCGTTTCATGTGGTTTTATAAACTGTTGCACCTCCCGCAGGTTCTCACTAACCAGGTGATCATCAGGAAGACACCTGGAAACATGTTTGTGTTTCTGACTGACAGCAGAGTTGTTTTGTCTCAGCGATGAAATAAAACCCGTAATCTTTCAGGTATTCAGTGACTTCACTGGAAGGGGGTTTTATCTGGAGCTGTTGTTGGCGGGCCTAACCCTAACCCACTTCAAACGCGTTTCCTGTCGGTTGTTTTATTAGAATCAGGAACTCCAAACTTTGCATTCGCTGGAATTCATCCCCCTCAGACAAAGAATTACCAGTTTCTGTGCAACATTTCTATAATTCAGGTTCATCCGTCATGCATTCATCTCCTCACGTTGGTCTAAAAATAATCTCTGTTCGCTGGAAGAAGCCGAGCACGACGTCGAGCTGCAGCGTGAACTTCACACAACTCCTGGAATCTGGATGAACCGCTCGGGGCGGCTGAAGCTGCGTACGGTTTGTTCCAGAGCTCTAAGAGAAAGTCAGGATTTAAAACTAAACCATCGGTTGTAGAAACTCTAAAACACTTTTATTGTCTGTAGGAGGAGATAAAATCTGAGGAAGGACAAAAACCTAAACTAGGATCTGCAAGTTTAAAGAGTCCCGTCTCTAACCCTAACCTCTCAGACACTCCTGAGGGTTAGAACTGTGCGAGGAGATCACATGACTCCAGACAAACGGTCAAACCACTCAGCTGCTTCACTCAGATCTGTTGCTGCATGCAGAACCGGCGCTGAAAGGCGAGTTTGGGTCGGGATCAGTTCGGTTTGAGTGAAACCTGGACCGTGACGACCAGCTGGGATCAGATCCTGCACACATTAGCAGTTTGAACACACGCCGACGTGCATATTTCCCTGCAGCCCAGTGAGACGGAGGCTTTAACAGTCATGTGACCTTTTGTTGGCTGTCTGGTTTATGGGAGGAGAACCAGTTCCATCCTAAACGATTCCCACTAAAGTGAGAAAGGTTCTTTGTTCAGCTGATGCAGGCTGACCAAGTGTCGTTTCTATGGTTACTGATGAGTTAAAAACCATTGGTCACATCTCCAGAGCTGGTCCTTCTAGACCTCTGTAGTCCACCCTGACCTGCTGCTCCAGATCCTGGCTGATGGAGCTCTTTCTTCATCATCACTGTTGGGTTTGTGTTTGTCCTCCTGCCTCTGGAGGATGGACCACAAGTTCTCAGTGGGATGAAGGCCTGGGGGGTCTCCTGGACCTGGACCCAGCATGTAGATGTTCTGGTCCTGATCCACTTAGTTCTGACTTTATCCTTCTGGTGCTCCATCCTGCTGGAGAAGACATTGTTCATCACCAAAGTGTTGATGGAGTTCCTCTGGGAGGATGTTTAGGTACCGTTCTTTATTCATGGCTGTTCTGAGGCTCAGAAGAAGACCCCTCCTCCTTTCTCTCACTCTAAACGTTGAGCTGTAAATCTTAATTTAGGACTGAAAACACATTTTGGTCTGTGAGCTCTGTTAGTTCATCTTTAAAATCAAGTCTGTTTGGTGGATCTAAACTTGGTGGAGCGAGCTGATTTAAGCCATCTGACCACTCCGTTGTGTTTTCCAGGGGGACGAGGAGGTGTTGGATGAACAGGTGGAGGAAGACGACGATGAAGTCGACGATGGGTCAGTTGAGATTGAGGAGGTGGAGATAGTGAACGTGATCCAGCAGAAGCAGTCGCCGATCTCAAAGACCTTCTCCAGGATTGACCTGAAGGAGACGGCGATGGTGCCGGAGCCGCCGAAGCTCGACACACGTTACTTCGGAGAGCTTCTGGCCGACGTCTACAGGAAAAACTGTGACATCCACTCCTACATCTCTGACCACGTGTCCCGGATCCGCGGACCGTAAGTTCCCAGAAATAAAAAATAACAACTTTACAAACACAACGTTCAAATACCTTGATAGTCTTTATGATTCATCAGTTTTAGATCTACAAACAGATTCTTAGGAAAACTAACATTGTGGATTCGGAAACATTTTGGTGACGATTCTGGAGGGAGTTAATTATTTATCCTCAAAGCTCAAAAGACCCAAAAGGCAGATTATTAAACTTTTAACTCATATTATTCTAAATAAAATGTTAGATCAAATGTGAAATTAGCTAAGATATCAAGTTAAACTTATGTTTTATTTTACATATAATGACTAAAAAAATAAATATAAACTTTTAAACATTTAGAGGTTCGTCAGCAGTTTTCCTCCGGATCAAATCACTGCATTAGACTTTAATGAGTTATTTTCTGTTGCACCGCACATCGCCCTGGCCTGTAGGCAGCTGTAGACGTTGCTATGGAGACAGACGAGGATGTTGGCACTTTGCCTGGTTTAGTTTCCTGTTCAAACGGGTCAGCACCAGGTTCCTGTGTGGAGGTCCAGAGGTGGAGCTTCTAGATCCTTCTGGGTTCCTAAACCTACCCCTGCTGACCCTAACCCTCCTGACCCTAACCCTAACCCTGAACCTGACCCTGACCCTAACCCTTAACCATGACCCTAACCATGACCCTAACCTTAACCCTGACCCTAACCCTAACCTTAACCCTGACCCTAACCTTAACCCTGACCCTAACCTTAACCCTGACCCTAACCCTGACCCTAACCTTAACCCTGACCCTAACCCTGACCCTAACCCTAACCCTTAACCATGACCCTAACCATGACCCTAACCTTAACCCTGACCCTAACCCTGACCCTAACCTTAACCCTGACCCTAACCCTGACCCTAACCCTGACCCTAACCCTGACCCTAACCTTAACCCTGACCTTAACCCTGACCCTAACCCTGACCCTGACCCTAACTGTAGCAGGGTGAAGAGTCGTCGTCATGGGAGACAGAAACTAAATTATCGGCAGTTTATTGTTTTGCTAAGAATAAATGAGGAAATCAGTCAAACTTCTTATATATGCAGAATTCCGAACTGTTAATCATTAAATATTTTCTAATTAGCCAGAGTTAAAAATGGAATATTTAACATTGTGATTAAATAAATGCTTTGCAGTAGTTTAAAAAGTTGAATTACTGAACAAAAAACCAGCAATTTTACTGGGTTCCACTTTTTATTATTTTTATTTAGTTATTTTAGAAATGTAAAACTGTCTGTGTAGTAAATGAGAACTCATGAGCCCTGCTTAAAGGGAATTTAACCTGCAACCCATCAGTAAAACTGATAAAAAGACATTATTATACCACAGCAGCAACATCATCTGCATAGAAAATAAGACCGATCACATCCAAGTCTGAATCCTACTGCAGGTTTTTAAAAATATTTTAGGAGTTTGTCTGAATTTAAACTTCATTCTGTTACCTTGCACGTCATGCTGTGCTCTTATCGGTTGGAAGGTTTCAGGTAGTGAGGCGATATTCTGGTTCTTTCTAGTACGTCTGACTCCTGATTTATGAAACTTTTTAACCCCGAAGCAGAGTTTTACTCTGAAAGATTCTGATTACCTTGACGGTTCTCCTTCAGGCAGGTAAATACACCTGGAAGGGTAAAAGAACAGGATGACATGAGCTGTTAGTCAGGTGCTGTAAAGCAGCCAATGAGATCTGAAGGTGAGATGTTTGATTGATGTGGAGTCGTGTGTGAAAGAGTGAAGCTTTAGGATCATAAATCATCTTCAACTTTTTACCTTTCTGAGGAACTCTGAAACGTCACGTTGTTCCGTAAAGGAGAGAACAACAGGCAGACATAATGAGTCGATCCATGAGAACAACAGGCAGACATAATGAGTCGATCCATGAGACCTACAGGCAGACATAATGAGTCAATCCATGAGAACAGCAGGCAGACATAATGAGTCAATCCATGAGAACAGCAGGCAGACATAATGAGTCGATCCATGAGACCTACAGGCAGACATAATGAGTCAATCCGTGAGAACAGCAGGCAGACATAATGAGTCAATCCATGAGAACAGCAGGCAGACATAATGAGTCGATCCATGAGACCTACAGGCAGACATAATGAGTCAATCCGTGAGACCTACAGGCACACATAGGCCCAATCCCAATACCCGCACTTGCACCCTTGCGCCCTTCAATTGCGCGTTCCCGGCCAGGGGTGCGAGTCCGTAGGGTGTCCCAATTCTCAAGTGCGGAAGTTGACCACGCCCCTTTTGCACCCTTAATCCGCACTTCACCCAAGCCTGCAGCGATGCGGACTTGGGTGAAGGGTATTACCCACAATCCATTGCTACGTGGGAATTTTGAGAAGGAGGTGGAGCAATGGGTCAAGTGCCTTTTCTGAAAACATGTATTTTCAGGTGATAGAAGTTCATTTTAAGACGGTTAATGATATTTATACATGCTCTGAATGTTTATAAATGTGGACAGCAATTAATGTAAATTTAATCAAATAAGTGTTTGTTTTTTTGTTTGAAAGCTGTTAATAAAGATTTTTAAAAAAGCACAAACAGCGACCGGCATCCCAGCATGCGTCACGATCGATGACGTAATGCTCAGTGTCCCAATTCGGCAATTATTTGCACATTTGTGTACTACGCACCCGAAGCCTTACTGCACACTTCCTCTAAGCGCACTTCACAGAAGGGTGTAGGGCGTAGTGCGAGTATTGAAATAGGGCCATAATGAGTAGATCCATGAGAACAACAGGCAGACATAATGAGTCAATCCATGAGAACAGCAGGCAGACATAATGAGTCGATCCATGAGAACAACAGGCAGACATAATGAGTCGATCCATGAGAACAGCAGGCAGACATAATGAGTCGATCCATGAGAACAACAGGCAGACATAATGAGTCGATCCATGAGAACAACAGGCAAACATAATGAGTCGATCCATGAGAACAACAGGCAAACATAATGAGTCGATCCATGAGACCTACAGGCAGACATAATGAGTCGATCCATGAGAACAACAGGCAGACATAATGAGTCGATTTAGGAGAACAGCAGGCAGAGAGAACATAGATATCATATAAACACTAGATGCCTTACCCGCGCTGTTCGTCGATTGGACGAACGTCCCTACGCGGCGGCCATCTTACCTCGGACAGCTGCCCCCTTTCGTAACATTGGTGTCAATGGTGCATGTACCATTTAAATAACTCTAACTTGCTCAATTTTCAACCAAATTTCAAACGGTTTGGTTTGTTATAAACGCCAGAGATGTGGCTGTGAAATATGACGGATTTGGCCCGTTAATTTAAAAATGTTTAAGTATGTCCTATCAAGCCTATGTGCTATAAGGTTTGTAATAATGCAACCCGCTTGTAAATCCGTTAATATTTAATGAGTTAAGAGTGTTTTTGTTTAAGTAGTTCACTCACCTTCCATCTGCTACCATTGAGAACGGAACGTAAGCTGTCCGAGGTAAGATGGCCGCCGTGTAGGGACGCTGTCGACTCCCAGTTAAGGCATCTAGTGTTTATATGATATCTATGAGAGAGAAGCCCTGACCCAACACTCACACTTCCTGTCCAGGGTTGCGAGTGCGATCACCTTGAGAACAATGAAAAATTGTCCTTTACAGAGTTTGTTTTGAAAAGAATCACAACCTTTTGCCTGAAGAACTTAGAACATCTCAGCTATGAGGAACTCGCCTGCCTTCAAACGGGTTCGGTGTAAAAATAACATTAACAGACTAGAAGTTGTCAAGAATGTTCTTTGGAGATCAGAACTTTATTTTCTACATACCTGTCATAGACGACCTGGACAGGTGTGCAGTATGACAGCAGATAGGTAGCATCTGGGAAAACGTGAACTTAAATTACTAAATTAAACTTTTGACACCAAAATTCTGCAAGACAATCCTCCACCCACCTCCATCATTCCTGAGTCATTGTGAGAATAAGTCTCTGTTCATTGAGCCAACACACACACACACACACACACACCCTTCAGGCACACTCCTCATTGTTTTTCTTTCCTCTCTGTGTTTTACAGGAAACAGCAGCTGGATGGAAACGACAAGGTGGGACACCGGTCTGAACTGGACCTTCTTCTGTGTTTAAAAGAAAAATAAAAGGTTTAATGGAAGTGACCCCAGACATCGTTTAGGTGTTATGTAAGAGGATCACCTGAGTGAAACAGGAATGTGAACACCAGAGGGTAGAAGCAGCTGCTGCTGTGTTCCAGGATCAGTCACAGTTCTGTTTCATGTCGTGTTTTTGTCTTCAGGCTGATAAAGATGAGGTGGAAGCTTTGATTCCTAAAGGAGCCACTGAACTGACCAAACAGCAGATGCGCTACCTGCTGCAGGTGAGAATTTAATCAGGAGGGGGGGCAGGCGGAGGGACCAAAGCTCGCTAGAGGGAGGTCTGGGTTCCTTCTCCACCACTCTTTACCCTCCGTGTTGTGTTAAAGTGCTCAACACACACCGAAGGATAAAATGTTAAAACAAACATGATTTATAGTTTAATTTATTATTATTTACAATAAATCACAGAATCCTGATGAATCTTTTACCAGGAGTTGATGTTTTAGTTCTGTCAGACTCTAGTTAACCCATATATATGTGTGTGTGTGTGTGTGTGTGTGTGTGTGTGTGTGTGTGTGTGTGTGTGTGTGTGTGTGTGTGTGTGTGTGTGTGTGTGTGTGTTCCAGACTCGCCTCACTGCAGATAAAAGCATGCGTCTGCTGCTTTCCACCTTCAGCAGTCTGAGAGAGGAGCTTCTGCAGATGTCTGAGGACCTGCGGGTAAGTGTGTGTGTGTGTGTGTGTGTGTGTGTGTGTGTGTGTGTGTGTGTGTGTGTGTGTGTGTGTGTGTGTGTGTGTGTGTGTGTGTGAAGTATCTAAGATGACAGAAAATGTTGTTTATTCATGTAAAAAATCACCAGAAATGTTAAAGCTGCTTCCAGTGACTCATCAGGGTCTCCATAGTAACCTGGGTTTTTACCGGGTTGATGGAGGAAGCCTGGGTGTGGATTTAGGAGAAGTCCGTATTCCTTATCCTGTTATAGTTTTTAAAATCCGCAGGTTATTTGAAGTTTTTCGAGTTTAGTTGTTTCTAACATCCGGTGTTTGTTCTCACAGCGTCTGGAGAGCGAGAAGGAGTCGCTGGAACGTGACCTGAGCTTTAAAGCGGACCAGGCCCGGCAGTACGACTCCCTGCTGGAGGCGGTCCGGGAGAACAACAAGCAGCTGCAGGTACCATGTGGTCCAACCTGTGGCTCTGGAGCCCCTTGGGGGTGGACCTTCAAAATAAAATCACGTGAACTGCGATGATTTTCATATTTAATCATTCAGATTTATTTTATTTCCAGATCCTGCAGAAGTGAACTCGTAGTTTCACATATTTGGGCCAGAATGGAACTGAAACATGAAAACACAGAAATAAAAACATTTTAGATCAAACGTTGGACCTTTAAACCTTCTAAAAACCTCCTGAACATGATCAGATATTCTCATCTTTATGTTGATTTTAAACTCAGATCAATAACTGAACTACTGGATGGATTTTTAAATGCATCTTTAATTCATTTGTGTTGTTGTTTCTAAGGTTATGATGATGATCTGAATAAACCCGTTCTGGATCATAACCAGATCGATTATTACAACTTCATAAACAAAAATACTAAAGTGAAAAGAGTAGTTTGAAGCATCAGGTCATTTTGTGGCTCTGAATGAGTGGAGAAGATGAAAATGGTCGAGGACGTGACTCTCTGGGTTTTCGTGCAGATGTCGCTGAAGGCGGCCGAGTCCTCCAAGCGTTCCCTGGAGAATCAGCTGAGCAGCAGCCAGAGCAACAGCTCCAACCGGGACTTCAAGCTGAAGGAGATGGAGGGTCGGATGAGAGCGCTGCAGAAGGAGAACGAGCTGCACAAGCAGAAGGTCTGACAGAAGCAGCTCCTTTAGGAGGTGGAAGGAGCTCTAACTGATCCTGGTTCTGTCCGTTTGTCCCTCAGCTGGAAGGTCAGAGCAGCAACTCCACGCTGCAAATAAAAACTGAGGAGTTGTCCCGGCAGTACAACGATCAGCTCAGTGCCATGAGGAACGAGAAGGACCAGGAGATCCAGAGGCTCAGGGTGAGAACCACCAGAACCGGGCCTGAAGGCATCTGCGCAGGCTTCCGTTCCTGGATCGGTGTCGTTTCAGCTGCATTTTCCCGTTTCAGTCCCAGATGACGAGGATCCAGACGGAAGTCACCACCACCAGGACCAGCTCGGATGAAAGTCTCCGGCTGAAGATCACCGAGCTGATGACCATGTTGGAGCAGAGGGAGACCACCATCAAGAGACAGGAGGAGGTCTGAAACATCACACCAGAACCTTTGATCTGGAACCAGAACCAGACAAACCCGTAGAAACATTCCTGATGGTTTCGTTTCCTCCTGAACCACAAAACCAGCGTTTTGGGACTCTTCGGGTGAAACCAGAATTCTCTCGGTTCTTGAGCGATGCTGATGACCCAGATTCACCTCAGACTGGCGCTCAGACATCAGGAGCAATAAAAGAGATTAACGAGGCGGCGCAGTGGAACACCTGGGAGCTGATTACGTTTAATTTGTCGTTTGCGGTCGTCGTTCTGGTCTGGCTGCATTCTGAGGTTTGTCCCTCATCTCGTCTGCTGACACGAGACGTCGGTTAATTAAAGATCAGGAACGTTTGATGTTTCACCAGATTCCTGCAGGAACGTTTCTCACACAGACGCCCCAACGGAGACGAGCTGGCAAACCAAACCAGGTTTTTCATCCCGTCTCTTTATCATTAATGCGGCGCGATCAGAAGCGTGCGCCCACTCACGTCATCGATCAGCAGCAGCGTTTTGATATCGTAACGTTTTAGTCAAGTTTACGGTTTAGGAAACAGATTTTACGCCAGAAGTTACCGTCAGAATAAAACACTATCGCGAGGTCTGCTCTGCACCACCTTGGGCGTAAGTGGTGGAGAAATAACCTAACCCACGACGACCAAAGAGTGGTTCTCATGTGCACACCCTTTAGAGAACACGCATCCGTTATGAACCAAATGCAGGTATTTTGGTCGTCTTTCGGCCGTGACCTACGGTTCTTTCGCTCTGATGCCCAGACTGCACCAAATACCCGAATCGCGCCCCGTTGGGTCAAGCCGCCGTTCCGTCTGTAAAAACAGTTAAAGTTGTGTTTTTAAATCGTCACAACTCTGACAGAAACACCGCAGACACATGAAACTTCACCCGACGGTCCATGAAACCCGCGGGACGCTCACATTCCAGTATTATGTTGATTGGACGTGGATCATTCAGGCTTCCTGATTCTGGTGCCGCCCGCCGCTCTCACGGCAGCTCTCTGCTTCCTGTAAGGCGGTAAAATTCAAGCTGTCTGATTGGCTAAGACTCTCCCAGACTCGGCTACGTCTCCGTGGTGTAAAGTCACGCTGCAGCGGGCAGAAGCTTCTAGTTCTTCGTTATTCTGAACTTTGCTTTTTGGCAGGAAGTTTTCTAAAAGCTGTTGACCTTTGACCTCTTTTGGTTTTATAGGAAATCAGAAAACTGACGCTGGAGAGGAGCGACAGCTCCAAGAATGTCACCAAGACCATCATCACCAAGAGGTAAAACCCAAATGATCCCAGAACCAGAGAGTGACACCACCTCTAACCCGTTAGGCATGGCGTTTACCCGAGACGCAGTAGCTGGTGGTAAAACTGAATCCAGAATGTTTTTGCCTCTACGCCCGTGAGTGGGTTGGCTCCACGCTCACTCGGAGCTAAACCGTGTCGTTTGGTTGGTAGGTACAGGAACCAGTACCCGATCCTGGGTCTGCTCAGCGACGACTACCAGGTCACCTCGCCCGTCAAAGAAGCTAAAACCATCGTCATCGAGAGAACCGGAGAGATGATCAAACAGGTAAAATGAAGGAATGTCAACCTGCTGATGTCTGACATGCTGCAGAAGGAACCAGCATCTTTACCGGAACATTCATTCATACATACATACATACATGCATGCATGTATGTATGTATGTATGCATGCATGCATGCATACATACATACATACATACATACATGCATGCATGCATGCATGCATGCATACATTCATTCATGCATCTATTTTTAAACATTGGACATAGTGAAGTCACAAACAGGACTCTGAATTGAACCACGTCTCTGGGTTACGGAGCTTCTAGTCTTGTTTCTGTTGCACCTTCAGACAGTTTGAATCAATAATTGATTTATCTGCGTTCCAATGGAAGATAAAGCTAATTAGCTAAATGTTACCTCTCAGTTTTATTATTTAGCTTTATGAGCCTCAGTTTGGCTCCATCTTGTGGTAAAACCACACATCTGCGACCTCGGGGTTCACTCATAACCGGTACAGCCCTGGTCCGTCCTCGTGGTGATGAGAGGAAACTCTCACCCGTCGATTCAGACAAGCTTTCTAACTCACCAGATGAGAGGTTTTGATCTCATTTCTGGAGTTCTGTGAAACTGTCTGAGGGTCAGACCCAGAACCTCCCGCTCTCCTGCCCCTGGGTTTCGGCTCTGGATCTGACTCCCAGACCGTTTCACAGCAGCTCCCATATCAGACCTAACGGTGATTTTGTTGTTCCTGCTCCATCCAAACATCTCGATGACACCTGTGTAACACCTGTGTTTTATTTCTAAAACAGGAAATCATTACCAGTCCTTAAAGACACACCTCTTCTCTCCGACAGGAATGATCGAACGACAGGAAGACCCTGATGTCCACCCCCTCCCCCCTGCATGCTCATCCCCCTCCCCTCAGGCCTCTCCGGTTTGGTGGTGGTTTAACCCCCCCTCCCTCCCCACTTTGACCAGATCCTGTCTGTTTGGGGTCGTTCGTTCTGTTTGTTTTGATGTTGATACTAAAACACAACAAATCAAACAGAAACTCACCTGTTGATGCTTCATCGTGACTGATCGATGTTTAGTTGGTTGAGATGAAGCAGCCATGATGGCTGGGAGCTGCGTGAGACGTGGTTTGGATCCTTCTGAACAACAATAATTAACTTTTCTCGTATTTTTCATGATTTGGTTTGTGTAACACGTTTATTGATGACTTTAAAGCAGTTGTATCCTTGCTGAAGTGTTTCTGTGTAAAAGTTAGAAATAATCTCTAACCCTCGCAGACAGATTCCCCATGAGCTAACGGCTAGACTGAGCTAACGGCTAGTCTGAGCTAACGGCTAGACTGAGCTAACGGCTAGTCTGAGCTAACGGCTAGACTGAGCTAACGGCTAGTCTGAGCTAACGGCTAGACTGAGCTAACGGCTAGTCTGAGCTAGCTGCTAGTCTGAGCTAGAGATCAGGAGTGAGGTGGTAAAGGAGGTTACACCATGAGCTCCTCCATGCATTCAGGGGAAGTGTTGGTAAACTGAAAGCTGATTCAGGAGGAAGTGTAGCCTCCTAGTTCCACAGATAACAGGATTTTACTGTTTCTGGGAAGTTACAAGCAGGTGAGCTTAACTTCCGCTTTCCCAGAATGCACTGCAGTCACAACTTCACCTGGTGCTCACTTCAGAAGGGTCAAAACGTCCCTTTTTATTAGTTTGTCAGTGAAACTGAAACCAGAGCAGAGGTATAAAACCTGCAAAAACATTTAAAACCAGATCACATTCAAACTTGGCTTCATCTTTAAATCAACTTTATTATATGAGACTTTTAGGCTTGAAAGGAGAAAATGTGTTTAATCATTTAGCAACAATTCGTGTGATTAAGTAGTTAAAAATGTGTTTTTATGGTTTTCTCATTTATCACCTGGTTAATAGAGAAGAATTCACCCGTTCTGTCACCTGCTGAAATGACATCATTAGAGAAAGATTTCTGAAATCATTTAAGCAGTTCCGGTTCCTGTTGGTCGGGTTTTGGATCCAAACCGTCTCAGGCCCCGGTCGTCCTTAAAGCCACCACCTCCGTGCTCACCCAGGGGACGGGGACGTGGATGCTTCTCCCTGTTTCCTCTCTGCATGTAAATATCCGTGTATGTTTGTCCGATGGGAACGCTCGGAGAACTGTAGAGCGTCCCGTCTGAGACGTGGTTCTGAGGGGCGTTGCTGTAATGTTCTGATTGGGTTGTGGTAGTTTAGCTTTTTATTTTTGTGTGAATCAGAGGTGCATGGGTTCACGTGTAGATATGTACCCGACTGTGGGATCTGGGTCAGAACTCTTGTGATGGGTCACATTCAGAACCGGTTCCTGTGGGTGGAACCCATCACAGGACAGATGGATGGAAGTGGGGCATGACTTTTGGGTTTTATGATGGTGGAAGTAAATATCACAGCACGTTGTGTAACCTGAGACTTTTGTTTTGTGTAACTGAGCATGTCGAAGGTTTTGTGTTCACTGGATGGCAGTAGGACAGAAGCTGCTTCATCAGCTGATCAGGAGCTTCATCAGCTGATCAGGAGCTTCATCAGCTGATCAGGAGCTTCATCAGCTGATCTAACGCTTCATCAGCTGATCTGGAGCTTCATCAGCTGATCAGGAGCTTCATCAGCTGATCAGGAGCTTCATCAGCTGATCAGGAGCTTCATCAGCTGATCAGGAGCTTCATCAGCTGATCTAAAGCTTCATCAGCTGATCTGGAGGTTCATCAGCTGATCTGGAGCTTCATCAGCTGATCTGGAGGTTCATCAGCTGATCTGGAGCTTCATCAGCTGATCTGGAGCTTCATCAGCTGATCTGGAGCTTCATCAGCTGATCTGGAGCTTCATCAGCTGATCAGGAGCTTCATCAGCTGATCTAACGCTTCATCAGCTGATCTGGAGGTTCATCAGCTGATCTGGAGGTTCATCAGCTGATCTGGAGCTTCATCAGCTGATCTAAAGCTTCATCAGCTGATCTGGAGGTTCATCAGCTGATCTGGAGCTTCATCAGCTGATCTGGAGGTTCATCAGCTGATCTAAAGCTTCATCAGCTGATCTGGAGCTTCATCAGCTGATCAGGAGCTTCATCAGCTGATCTAAAGCTTCATCAGCTGATCAGGAGCTTCATCAGCTGATCAGGAGCTTCATCAGCTGATCTGGAGCTTCATCAGCTGATCTAAAGCTTCATCAGCTGATCAGGAGCTTCATCAGCTGATCAGGAGCTTCATCAGCTGATCTGGAGCTTCATCAGCTGATCTGGAGCTTCATCAGCTGATCAGGAGCTTCATCAGCTGTTTCTAACAAACATAAACCTGCAGATTTTATTCTGAAATCAAAACCAACTGAATAAAATTTTACTGAAAGCTAAATTTTTACATCTTCAAAATGATCTTTTTCCACCCACATCTCCTCTCTGTTGGATTCAGAGTTAAATTCTAATTTACATCATCAGCCAGAACTTTAGAACCACACGAACCTGCAGGTTTTAGCGTTTAATCCACGTTTTCGTGTGATGTTTTTTTAATTTAAACTCATCTGGAGTCCTGAGACACTCGCAGCTTTTAGTGCGTCAGCATTTAAACTGGTGGGTTTTCATGCATCACTGTGGGCATTATACATGGATTTAGTTTATTACTGCAGCTGTTCGTTTAACCAGCTGAGATCAGAACAGAGAAGGTCTGAAGCTTCGGCCACATCAGAGAAAAAACTTCATTATTAGACTGAAGCTTCAGAACTTTGATGAGGTTGTTTCGTTTTATTCAGCAGCTGAAACTTCCAGCTACTGTTAGCCGTTAGCATCTGTAGCTCCCAGAATCCCTTGCGGCTCGCTGAAAGCGGAGCTGTCCAGGACGTCAGCAGCGCCAGAACCCTCCAGTGGACACACAACCTGTTAAAACAGATTTGGACTCCAGTGCCTTCATGTGTTTGTCAGGTTAGCGAGCTAATGTGGGTTAGCGTCCATGTTGGGCCTCTATCATTCTCTTGTTACCATGGCGATGAATCCTGCCTTTAATCTCCTGCTGAGGACAAACTGTTCACTCTGCTATTTGTAGCTAACATGCTAACATGAGCAGAACTAGTTTAAATATAATCGCTATATTTTAAGGAGGATTCGGGCTGCTAGCTCCGCGGCTACGCAGCCTCGGTTCTCTGATGACAAATGTTGCAGCTGATTTTAGATTGTGAATAAAAACGTAATATATCTGTGAAAAAGATGACTCGTGTTTTTATTCAGGGGGAGCTGTAAAGGATGGGGCCATGACTGACGGGGGGCCCAAAATCCCTGGCAGCACCCCTGTTCATGGATACAGAAGGATTATAAAGATTCTAACTTTTGTAAAATAATTCACACAAAAGAGTGAAAAGGAGTTAAAGTCCACCTTAAAAAGTTTAAATATCAGGATTCATTTAGTCTTATGGGTTGTTTCAGTTAAACATCAAAAATGAGCTTAATCTGTGTCACTGCTTAAAAAAATGTATTATAAATCAGATCCAGTCTCTTCCTGCTGTTGAGGAGAACGCATGTTTGGCTTTTCTCCTCCCAGCCCTGTCCTGCCTGCCGCTCTTTGTCCTATCCTGTTTATTTGGAGCGCCTCTGCATTCTTTTCTAAACCATGGATCTGGTTAGCTGGTCTCTGAATGTAATTGATCATTTTTTCCACATTACGAACGGAGAAGGGAGCTCCTTTCTGTCATGATGGAACGCACCCAGTTGGATACATGCTGGATTCCCGGAGTGAGTAGAAGATTACATGTCTGTTGCTGTTGTCCATGGAGGACGTAGAAGATATTTATATAACTGGATTCTTGGTAACTGGGTTCCTGGTGTACTGGAAGATTTTGGAGCTGATGGGAGCAATTGGCAGACTGCTTGAGCTCAGAAGGGATGTGCTGTGCTGCAAACTCTAAGGCTCAGGCTTTGAACAAGATGAATCGTAAGTTAGATGCTCTGAGCAGCAATCTTGCTGCGGTTTCAGAGCTCATATGCAGAATGGAAAGCAGCTTGGAAAAATTCTCAGCTCAGCTTGGTGAAATGTGACTCATCGATTCGGCTGTTTGGTGGCCTTGAGACAGCAGAAGGCAGAGAGAAAAATGCATAAAAAATAAAAATGAATAAAAAAATGAATAAAAGATAATATAAAAATTAAGATTAGGAATAAAAAAAACAAAGGAAATGCTGGAAACAGCAGCCTGAGACGAAGCCAGTGAGGATGAAGAGGTCACACAAAAGGAGACTACTGAGTCCTGAGAGAGGCTGTCCGTAAAGCTAACAGGTAAGAAAGAGAAACATTTATAACTTTTACACAGAAGCATTTCAGAATGAATAAAATGTTTCTTTAAGATCAAATTAAAATATTAATTCTGATCAACATCTTATTACAAACTCACATCTCTCATGTGCATTTCAGATGAGCTTCAGCTCAGACCTAGATTTATTTTTTTCAAAACCATTCTTCAGAATTTTTTCTGTACTCTGATTTTTCTGCTTTTTGCAGATGATGTGGTCCTGTTGGCTTCGTCAGAACGTGATCTCCGGCTTTCGGTGGAGCAGTTCACAGCCGAGTGTGAAGCAGCTGGGATGAGAATCAGCTCCTCTAAATCCGAGACCATGGTCTTGAGTCGGAAAAGGGTAGAATGCCTTCTCCAGGTCAGGGACGAGGTCCTGCCCCAAGTGGAGGAGTTCAAGTATCTCGGGGTCTTGTTCACGAGTGAGGGAAGGGTGGAGCGTGAGATCGATAGGTGGATTGGTGCTGCATCTGCAGTGATGGGGGCGTTGTACCGGTCTGTCGTGGTGAAGAGAGAGCTGAGCCGAAAGGAGAAGCTCTCGATTTACTGGTCGATGTACGTTCCTACCAGGGGCGTCACTAGGTTTTAAGGACAGGGGGGGCTTAGCCCCCAAGAGATGCACACAATATGAACGAACGTAGTGAATGAGCACAAATTTTCACAAACAGAAAGCAAAGACTGAGAAATTGTTTTCCTACTTTTTTGGACAGATTAAACATCCTAGGCCACCAATAGATCTATTGTTTTATTTCAGTCTGTTTTATAATACAGTACAACAAGAAACAGAAGAAATGTGTTTGCTGCATCAATAACAAGAAAAAAAAACTGAAAATAAAAAAGTACATCATTTTTATGGCATGCATGTGATGTGACTAAAGTGGTTGCAATTTAAAGCCCTGAAAAATATTACTAAATCACTTGAATTGAAGTAATATTAAAATAGAACCCTCAAAAATATGCGAGTCAGGCTAATTTGACTTATATATATATATATATATATATATATATATATATATATATATATATATATTTGCTCTCTCCACTTTCTAACCTTGACTCTCCTAAATAAAAGCTCAAGTTAAACAGGTCTTATATGTTGCACCGTGACTGAAATGTATCATATTTTTATCCATATTGAGTTCCATTAAAATCTAATCAGACAGTCTGCATCACAAATGACTCCATCCTGTGAAATCTTTGACTCACCTCTCCAGCAGAGGTCTCTCCCCTCTCACTCTCTGTGCTCCTCTGCCCTGACTCCTACAGGTTAATGGGGATGGAGAGGAGTGATTATTATTATTTCCACTGATTATAACCTGAATGAGCTCAGCTCGATTTTTCAGAGCTAAAACGAGTGACAGAAATTAACATTATGCTAACTGCTAACTTAGTACACTAGCCAGGTTTTTATTTATCAAAATGGGGAGCACCTGGTTCATTAATTACATGGAACTCTCTGCTGTTAGCATGGAGCTAACTAATTGTTACTACCAGCCAGTGATGAAGACTTACTTTCTTGAAAAACTTGCGTAAATCCATGTTTTCTTGCTGTTTGCAGCATGTACGCTAGTGTCCGCAGGTACGAGCTGAGTGTAAAGTAGCAGTGAAAACGAGGACTGGATTTTCAGTAATGTGGATGTCTCCTGTTAGTGTTTGAGTGTTTACAGTGGATGTGTTTATTAATAAGTTCTGTGAATAAATAAATAATTTTATTTCATAGTTTGTTGATTTAAGTTAAAATTGCATTTAGATTTCATTTGATACAAAATTATAAGTTTATCTGTTTAAGCTACCTTAAAACACTCATTCCTGAACTCTCAAAAGAAGTTGGTGTTGAAGTCACGCGGGAATTGGAAATCCCGCGAGATTGCGCAGAGGCGGCAGAAATCTCAGACTGTAAACACAGAGATATGCAGCGTCTTTTGTTGCTGGAAAGTGAAGCTGAATGAGGTTAAAGGCTAAAGGAACTGGACCAAATTATCTTTAAGGACTCAAGAACCTCTTTTCATGACAAGCAGCCAACGTGGTATATATTTCACTTTGTTCATCTTTGTTTAACACAGCCTAATGTTAGCTTGACTTGTATTCTTATTGGTATGCTGTACATTTGGTAATATGTATTTTGCATTCTCTGTATTTCATTTTAAGTTCTTAAGGCGTTGTGGCGTGTGCCGTCCTAAGATGTTAAGGAATATCAAGTTATGCACGGCTGAAGCTTCAGGAAGACATGCTTGTGAATAAACGCCCATTTCAAAGAATCCACCTGTGTCTGTGATGTCGTGAAGAGAGCTACATCTCCTGTGAACAACTGGAACGGATTGGATAACGAAGCACTGACGCTACCTTAAGAGTGTAAAGTGAAAGGGACCAACCGAGTTATGATCATATATTTATGTGAATAGCGACGGGTTTATATTGTTATTTCTTTAAAATCATATTTCTGCATTTTATATTGAATTTGTCTGCAAGTTCTGTAAAAAAATAAATATATCGAAAAAAAAAAAGAAAAAAAACCCCACAAATTGTTTAGAGGGGCTTAAGAATAGTTTAGGGGGGCTTCAGCACCCCTAAAATAGGCCTAACGACGCCACTGGTTCCTACCCTCACCTATGGTCACGAGCTTTGGGTAGTGACCGAAAGAACGAGATCATGGATACAAGCGGCTGAAATGAGTTTTCTCTGCAGGGTGGCTGGACTCTCCCTTAGAGATAGGGTGAGAAGCTTGGTCATCCGGGAGGGGCTCGGAGTAGACCTGCTGCTCCTCCACATCGAGAGGAGCCAGTTGAGGTGGCTCGGGCATCTGGTTAGGATGCCTCCTGGACGCCTCCCTGGTGAGGTTTTCCAAACACGTCCAACTGGGAGGAGACCTAAAGGAAGACCCAGGACACGCTGGAGGGACTATGTCTCTCAGCTGGCCAGGGAACGCCTTGGGATTCCCCCGGAGGAGCTGGCCCAAGTGGCTGGGGAGAGGGAGGTCTGGGCCTCCTCCTTAAGCTGCTGACCCCACGACCCGACTCCGGATAAGTGGATGAAAATGGATGAATGGATGATTTTCCTTTTTCAAATTGCTTTTCCACAGCCTTTATCCTAAATAACTTTTAAATAAATTTAGAAAGTCCTTTAAAAATTAATAAATGCATCTTTCATGAGGAGGTACTGGTTCAGTCCAGCAGAGGGCGCCAGCCCCTCTCCCGAGCAGCTGATGGAGCAGAGAAACAGAATGAGGTCACCTCTGTTGGGCTGATTGATCCAAGCAGCATTCAGTCCAGGGAGGATTTAGAGGATCCAGTTCTAAATAAGTTATTTACATTCATTAGTACCAGCTGACTGGTGTTTGTTTTAACAAATAAATAAAAGCCATGATGATGATGATCATATATGTGGGAATCACAAAATCATACAAAAAAACATGACCATAGTACAACTTCAGGTGAAAAAAAACCAAGAATTTTCATCTAATTACCAAAAAGCTTTAGGAAAACTGAAAATGAGCACCCTCTAGTGGCTGGTAGCAGTCTAAGTGTTAAACTCCATATGCTCACGAGAAATTAGAAACACACCTGAAATCAATTTTCCAGGTGTTTCTGCAGCTGCATGCTCATTGGAATCAGTTATCTGATGCGCACAAACACCTAATCATGTAAGACAGGTGTGCCGTTACCATGGTGACCACAGTAAGCCACTGGCATCAACTTTAACATTGGTTTTCTCTTTTTCCATTATTGTTTTGTTTACACCTGCGGGTGTGTGTCCTTTAGGTGTAAATCTTTGACATGACATGTTCCTTCATCACGGTGCCATACTGGAGCGTGTGCACGATGCACAAACACGTGCACGCCTCTCATCGTGTTTCGCTGTCAGTAAACCCAATATCCTCTGAGCCCCGGGGGTTTTCACAGTGCAAAGGCAGGAAGGCAGAGACTGCATTATCCACATCAGAGCGCGAGAGTTATCAGCCATAATCAATGCTCCCCATTACGCTCACCCCCCACCCCCGCCACGCCCCACCCTCGCTCACACTCTAATGAGATCAATATGCTTTATTGGCTTTAATGAAAGTATGATATTGATATCAGTGAAAACTGAGCATTTTATCAACAATCCTCTGAAAAGGATGATTAAACGGCTGAAGCTTTTTTGAAATGGCACCCGAGAAGCAGGAAGTGATGTAATAAATTCTGAGTTAGTTAGGATGGTGCTCAGAGACAAGGTGGACACTTTAGTAACCTGCTAACTGACACCAGTAGTACCCACCGCAGTCCTGCAGCCATGACAGTTGGATGATGTCACCTAACCAGACTAGGGAAGAAGAGGACGACGCCTCAGACAGGAGCTGATGTTGTGGTTCTGGGTTTAACGAGGGCTTGTGGAATAAGATCTCTGCGTTTCCTCTGAAGGACGGCCAGGTTCAGCCGTAGAGCCACAGAGAGGAGCTCAAAGGTCCAATCCTAACCCTCCACATCAGGAGGAGCCAGCTGAGATGGACACCTGAACACCTCCAGAGGGAGGAGTTTGGGGCGAGTCCACCCTCGGCTGACCCAGGACCTGCTGGACGGTTTATATTTCTAGGCCAGCCTGAACACTTTGCAAAAGGAAGCCGCCAAAGAGAAACATGTTCACCAGAGCTGCTGCCTCTCTGCCTTTTGGCCCGGTGCTCCATCGTGCTGGAGGAGACATTGTTCTTCACCAAACTGCTGTTGGATGGTTGGAGGAGTTCCTCTGGGAGGATGTTTAGTTACCACTCTTTATTCATGGCTGTTCTGAGGATAAACTGTGAGTGTGTTCACACACACACACACACACACACACACACACACACACACACACATGAATGACCTCAGGAGGTATAAACAATGGAGGACACAGGACTGCCTGTTCTTGATCCAAACAATCAGAGATGACTTTCAGGAGTCTGACCCCTGGACCTTTTAGCAGAATTCCAATCTGACACTGATGTGTGTTTTTTTAATGTGTTAAAAGTTGCTTCTTTACTGCCACCAGGCAGCCCTCCATGTCTCTTCTGGCCACGACCAAAATGCCAGAGAAAGTTTCTTCTGACTTCATTGAGAACTCTGGGATCAATAAAGTCTTTTCTATTGACCTTTGACCTCCTCACTGTTGGCGTCTAAAGACACCACACATGGGTGGCTGACCCGTAGAGGCGAGGCTTGCGGTGTTGGTGATCACCGAACCCCGACAGTGTTTGTAAAAAGGAGTTTTTTAAATGATTCTACTTCCATCAACTGACAATGCAGATTAGCGCTTATCTTGTTTTCAGCGTTCTCCTTCATCGTTCTCTGCCTCATCCTCTGCCTCCATCTCTCCACCCTGCCAGGAAAGTGTTGACAGCTCTCATCTTTCATCCATTTGATGTAATTATACTCCTCTACACATTTGAAGCTTTCCATTCACATCTTATTGTGGGATGAGCTCAGCTTTTTCCTGTTGGAACTCAATCTCTGGAACAATTAGGCTTCTGTTGTCTCACAAAACTTCAGCTTTAAAAGAAAAGGAAACATCAGTAAACACAAACAGCTGAGTTTCTAGGCAACCAGGTGGGTGGAGCGCTCCGCCCCCTCAGCCATAAACAGTAAAAATAAATAAACAGAATGGCTGCATACAGGTGAAACTAAAAAGATGAGGATCTGGTGCAAAAGTTCATTTATGTCAGTAACTCAACCTAAAAGGTGAAACTAATCCATGAGACAGACTCGTTCCATGAAAACCTTTATCTGTTATAACTGTGATGATTATGGCTTACAGCCGTTAGAATATTAGATGAAATCAATAAAACAAGGATGTTGGAGCTCTATCATACGTAGCCTACCTGGTTTCAGCCCCTTTTGCTTTTACTGAAATAAATTTAATTTTGCACTATGTTTTATTTGAGTTTCACCTGCATTTCTTTTTATTTTTTTATGCATTGATCATTATTTTGCTATTAATTACCTTAAATTCCTAAATAATTAAGGGATGTTATTTCCTTTTTGAGCTTGTTAAAACACGTTTACCTTGAATCACATAATACTTCAAGGAAAATGAATGTCTTGATTTTTCTTCTTTTTAGAACTAAAACAAACTTTCTGAAAAGTCCAAACAACCAGAACAAAAACCCTCCATCTGGTGTCCCACAAGTTCCACCTTTAGGCCCACCAGTAGGTAAACGTTTTCATCAGGTCACCCTGCTGTGGTAGCCATCTTGGATTGTGTCGTTAACCAGCTGTAGTCGTTCTTATGCTAACAGACAAAACAGGTTGATTCCAAGACGGAAGGCAAACCTTTAAGCACTCATGTCATATGATCTGGATGGCACAGAGCATTTTCAAAACCAAATCTTAGCTTGATATCTGTAAAA
>SSNS01000108.1:147748-172748 GCA_006937985.1 Aphyosemion australe | reverse complement strand
GCCGGGATGAATCTGAGATGCGTTTTGATCTCGATGCTCAAATGTTTTATGAATTATTAAATAAGAACAAAAATCGGACGGCTGTCCCGGAGGCGGATTACAAACTCACGCTGTTCCAGACGACGCTGGTGTTGGAGAAACAACACAGAGAAACAAACCTGACAGAGAAAAAAACAAAAGAATAAAGTTTTAAAAGTCCAACAAATTAAACATAATGAAGTGCTGGGAACTAGATCGCTACACAGAAACATCATTAAAGCAGAAGAACAGAATCCTTGGAGAAAGTTTAGAAAAGGGATTTTTGTGTCTCAAAGTGTTAAATACCTAAACTCGTCCCATAGGGCTCGATTAGCTATTCTTGCTGTGTATGTTATTCAACACGTTTCTAGAAAAAGTTTAAAAAAGGATAAAAATGTAAATAAATGCTGAAGAATGAAGTAAAACCAGCAAAAGCTGCTTTTTATTTTATTTTTAATCTCATTTCCAACAACATTTTAAAGTCTAGGAAAACGTAAAATACAATCATATTGGATTATTTCACACGTGCTTATTTATCTCATCAGGTAAAATGTAAATATGCTTTTAAATGTAGTTTTTAAGATGACGTCACCGAGCGGGGGGGGCGCTACGTTAAGTGTTCTAATTCTAGAGGGAATAATCAGCTCCAGTGTGTTTTGAATGGATCTGCGGAGGGGACACGAAGAGCCGGGATTGATTGTCCTCAAGGTCGGATGAGGAATGTCAATACCCATCTCCAGTGGGGGGGGGGGGCTGATGGGAGAGAGGCTGAACAGGATGGATGGATGGAGGGGAAGTGTCCTTATATGGAGAGAGAGTGCTAATGTGCTGCAGAACCACAAACTCATGGGAGGAATGAGGAAATTTTCTTTTAACCAGAAAAACCAACTTTTATTTTATGTTGTTGGAAAACAGCATCCCACCTTCATGAAGACATTTTCTACGTCTGACTCAGATTTATCTGACTGAAGCAAAAACCCTCTGAACCATAAAAACATGAAGACATTCCAATCAAAAGTTAGCCATCACAATCATCACCTCCTCAGTCACTAGAGTAAACATTTTGATGTTGGATTACAGGAACGGTTCAAAGCTCGAGGACTCACCGTGAGTTTTTCAATTAGACAAATCTCTCATCGGGAACAGAATCGTGATGAAAAACGGTGAATGTGACATGAAGGTCTGTGGCCGTCCAGTGTGACCCGCCCAGCGACAGCTTATTGAGCTCTCATGACCAAATTCAGCCGCCAACAGTCTTCAAGCAGTGTCAGAAAATCTACGACTCGCGTCTGCAATCGACCAGCGGAGATACTCCCAGGGAGTGACGAGTGTTCAACACGAGAGTAGCGTTAGCAACAGTAGCAACAGTGGGGGTTACATGTGGACCATGTTTCTGGAGTTTGGTTTGGAGTCTAATAACAGAAGTGTTGGTTTCTTTTTTCATGGTTGTTGTCATGGGTAACTGTCCTCTTTTAGTGATGTATGCTTTTCGGGAAGTGCGCTTGTGGAAGACGTGGCTGTACTGCACTGGAGCCCAGTCTCGGCCACACCTCCAGCTGGCTCGGCCAATCACGAGCCAGTACGAAACGATAGGGCTCAGAGTCGCCTGCCTCCCCTTTTCTTCTAGTGAACAAGGTGGAGAGAAAACCCTCTGTGTGCGCGTGTGTGTGTGTGTGTGTGTGTGTGTGGGTGTGTGTGTGCGTGCGTGCGTGCGTGTGTGTGTGTGTGTGTGTGTGTGTGTGTGTGTGCTTGTTAACGGTTCGTCTCTCCAACAAAAAAAAACTCAGAGGGCGCACGGGGGGAGGGGGGACAGTGTTGGGGTGTAACATGTACATGTACTGCCGTTACATATTTAGAATACTAATTATGAGTAACTGTATTCCGTTACAGTTACTATTTTAAACATGGTATTTAGAATACAGTTACTTTTGTAATACCACTGGAATACTTGTGTTTCCTAGCCTGGGAAGCCCTCCTGTAGACGTGAATATTTATATAAGAAATAACAAAGTGATGCAACACATGAGCCTCTGGAAAATAACAAGGCAACAAAATAAACATGACACTCGATACAGAAAGACTCTAAAACCAGCAAGAACGTTAAAACAGTAGCAACGATGACTCCGGTGGGGGGTTGGGCGCTGCTGGATGGGGGTGCTTCAGGACTACACACACCTGCTTTAAGAAACAACATCATATCTCATTTTCACTGGAACACATTTAAAGAAATGATCTGCTTGATTGATTTAGTGCAGAAGTAAGAAACAGAAAACACAAAGCTTAATCTTTTCATCTCTTCTTTGATTCCAAAAAGGCCAAATGTTGTTTTTAATCTGAGCTAAATCAGCTGTTCAGCTTCGACTCTTTACATTTCCACCAGGTGTTGGTAACTAATCCATGATGACTAGTTCCTCTGGAACAGGTAGTGCATTTAAATCGGTAGCCGAACCCAAATCTGTTGATAACACTCCCCCCCCTCCCCCGTGACTCACAGCCTGCTTCCTCTCCCTCCCCCTCCGACTCGCCCCTCTGCAGTGTCTATTTCAGTCCTTCCGTCGGGGTCAGATTCGGCACATCCGGTATCTCATCTAGTTTATTGTCATTGAATTCTCCTGAGCTCCCAGAGGGCATCAGGAGGAAGGCCCCTGGGTCCTAGAGCCAGACCCTGCTGGTAGAACAAACAGGAGCCTCCATAATGTGTGGAGGATCCAGCATGGCTCCTCCGCCAAGTGTTGATCAACAGTCTGGCTCCTCCCCCTTATTTTGGTCATCAGTCTGAAAATCTCAAATTTGATCACAGTTTAATAATGATTTGATCATTTTAAAAGCTGGAAAAAGACGTTCATGTTATTTAAAAAAACAACAACTTTTAGGCTCCTCCCTAGAGTCACACAATCTGATGGCGGCAGAATCTGGTACAACACCTCTGGTGACATACAGCAGCAGACATGGTCAGAGGTTCCAGAACCAACTTCGAATCGAACACGTAACCTCCCACCCCCCGATCACTGGCTGCTGCCCCCCACCCTCCTACACTCAGTTGTACTCTGGGGAAACAAAGCTCCGGTGCGCCAGTTTCAGGAAGTAGTAGAACGCCACATCAGAGCTGAGCAGAACACGACATGATCTAGAGCAGGGGTGCCCAATCCTGGTCCTCAAGGGCCGGTATCCAGCAGGTTTTAGTTGTAACTCTGCTTCAACACACCTGATTTCAATTGGCAAGTGATTAGCAGGCTTCAGCAGAGCTTGAGGAGCTGCTGCACAGGTGATTCAACCACTGAATCAAGTGTGTTTGAGCAGAGAAACCACAAATCCTGCTGGATAGCGGCCCTCCAGGACCAGGATTGGGGACCCCTGATCTAGAGTCTTACTTCCTGATATGTGGACATCTCTCCTCTGATTGGCTAACAGCAACACGTGGTTTTTCAGTGTTCCACACCTAAATTTCAGGTAGACTGCACACCACATGGTGCATTGCTGCCTTTCTGTGGTGAAGAGGGGTTACTGCCCTACTCCCGCGCCATCTTCTCTCTGTGGTCTGAAACTAGTAGATGCAATGCAGGCACGTGTAGTGGCCGCTGCTCGACGCTCCCCTAGTTGATAAAAAAATTACAACTCTCTACAAGGACTTGGTTCCCATCGTACAGTGAAGACCCTGTTCACGTACGACTTTTAAAATTGTGTGTGTGTGTGTGTGTGTGTGTGTGTGTGTGTGTGTGTGTGTGTGTGTGTGTGTACGTGTGTGTGTGTGTGTGTGTGTGTGTGTGTGTGTGTGTGTGTGTGAGTTCCATCCTCAGATTACTGCTGACGGACTCTTAAAACAACATCTCTCTGTCCGTTTTCTTCTCACTTTGGTTCATTTTAGTTTATTTTCATGTGACACATTAACCTGTCAGCCCCTCCTACCTATGTGAACATGTAGTCTGGCCACGGCCCATTGACGGCTCTGTCGTGAGGCGGGATCTACGGTTGTCTTTCAGACCGTCTCCACATGCTATTGGATACCAAACGTGACATACTCACCCCACAGCTGTCAGCCAACGGGGCAGTCCTCCATACACTGTTGAAGAAGACACAAACACATCCGTTATCTAAATAAACTTCAGCACCTCTATCTGCTCTGGACTCAAAAAAAGCCCAACTTTAAATAGTCCAAAGTTGATGCCAAAGCCGTTTCAAATGAGCCGTCACCATCTTTGTTTTATCAGTAACATCCCGCCCACCAACAGAGTGCTGTGAATGGACCACTTCGGATGTCAGTCAACGGGGCAGTCTGCCATACATCATGAAAGAAGCAGGGAAGAAGATGAAAATACATCGTTTTATCAAATAAACACGCTGTGATTGGCCAGCCACAGTACTGGAGGTTCCTATGGAGCGTTACTAGACCGACATGCAAAGCAAAATTATTTTGCTTCGGCGAATGGCGGTCTAGATTCCAGGCTAGTGACACGTGAAATATTTTGCCCTTTGTGTCGTTTACAGGTATAAAAGACACACATCGACACAACTCAACTAGTATTCTGAGAAATGTCGTTTCTGAGTCTTTTGTTTGAACACGTCTAAAGAAAAACTAAAGGCTGGTGGATTTTACTGAAAACCGGAACATTTTGAGTGATGGTGCTGCTGTGACAAGTGAATTTCCCCACTGTGGATCAATAAAGTCTATTCTATTCTAAAATAAAATAACCAGTTGGCTGCCACAGCTAACCAACCTTGAGCAATGAATGACTTCAAATTATCTTTATAGATATTCTAAAACACACACACACGCACACACACACACACACACACACACACACACACACACACACACACACACACACACACACACACACACACACACACACACACACACACACACACACACACACACACACACACACACACACACACACACACACACACACACACACACACACACACACACCATTGTTTCTTCTCATCAATGGAATTTAAAGTTCTGATGACAAAATACACGTTAAAACCAAATGTTCAAAACTAATAAAGACACCAAAGAGACTTCCTGGTCCTCCACCTGACGGACCTTCAGGTCCGGTTCAGGCGTGGCAGCAGCCAGAGGGAACCATGAGGTCATGAAAACCAGCGAGAGGCCTCTTAGATGGGCTGATAGGCGAGCTGCAGCCATCGCTCCTTCTGATCCGATTAGCCCCCAGAACCTCTCTCTCCTCAGACTAATGTGAAAAATGCTTCCTCATCCGAGCAGCCTCCTCATCTGCTGCTGCCGACCTGTGGGAGGAGCAACCTGAGAGGACACGGCAGCAGGATGAAACACCTTCACACAACACTTTGTTCAAACAGATCCAGGAGGATTATCTTACCTTTCCTTAAGAATAACACCACAACATCCCAGCTGTGTGGCCTGCAGGTGGGTCTGACTGAAAGCCCCGCCTACTCACCTGCACACAACATTAAATAACAACTCGAAGATAAAAGCAGTACTTGAACAAACAGCAGAAACACTTGGAAACGTCTGAAGTCCACTTTCATATTTTTGTGGCCAGGAAAAGATTTGTTCACAGGTAGGGGGCGGGGCTAAAACTTCCACTAGACCTGCGGGGATGGTTGCTTGTTTCGGTCTGAACTTCCAGGTTCCAGTCAGAGTTCTTGGAATGATACGGACGATGGTTGGGTGAGAGGCAAAGGAAGTCTGACTCGGAACTCAGAACCTCCCTCACCACAGAACGAGTGATGGATGGTTCTGACCCAAACATCACAGCTATGTTCCCATGTGCCTTATGCTGACTCGTGCAGGTGTACAGTTTGTCCCAAATCGACCAAAACCTCAGCGTTGTTCAGGTTCCTGTAGCCGTGGTGTCTCCGTCCTGTCCCCAGCCTTCCCTCTCCGCTGTTACCAGGTCTTCTGCAAAAACAAGTCACCTGATGCATGAAAACACAGAGTTCTTAAAACATAAGTCTAACCAGCTCAGTGGCCTAGTGGTATGAGTGTCCGCCCCCGGACTGGGAGATCGGGGTTCGATTCCCGGTCGGGTCATACCAAAGACCATGAAAAAATGGGACCCAATGCCTCCTCGCTTGACACTCAGCACTAAGGGGTTGGATTGGGGGGTTAAACCACCAAATAGTTCCCGAGCGCAGCCACAGCTGCTGCTCACCGCTCCCCACCACGGGGATGGGTCAAATGCGGAGATGTAATTTCACCAGTGTGTGACGATGTCTTGGTACTTTAACGTCACAGGAAGTGAGGAAAACTCCACAAGGCTTTCATATCACCCTGTGCTACTGGACGGATTTTTAATGAAATTGTCAGAAAATGAGCGTCTACCTGATTCAAGATGGCTGCCACAGAAAGTCTCTAATTCAGCAAATTACAGAGAAATTCATGTAGTTGTTAAAATCACTGGATTATTATGTTGTTACATGGATAAATAACACAATACCAGTTTAACGGAGGGTGTTCCTTTAGGCTCTGCTGCTTTTATTTTGTAGGTCTGCAAACATGGAGGATGATTTCTGAATGAGTCTGGATTTGTGTGGCTGCAGCGACTCTCTTATCGGTTTCCTCAGTCTGATGTCATGATGCTTTAGACGTGCTTCCATTTGGCCTCATTACTGGACCCATGTGGGCCTGAGGGCCCCTGGGGGCCACTTGGAGGGACGGACATTTCTTTTTTTGTTTACAGGTGTGTGTGTGTGTGTATGTGTGTGTGTGTGTGTGTGTGTGTGTGTGTGTGTGTGTGTGTGTGTGTGTGTGTGTTTCCTTTTGTTTGTGTGATCAAACAATGAAATCAGCTCCATAAAGTAAAATATATATTTTATCTCATGAATTGGCTACCTTTGTTTTTCCTGAGCTTTTACAGTCTGCATTTGTCGTGACACGTGTGTAGCTCTAGATGTACATCTGATCAGGAAAGAAAACTCGTCAGCTAGTTAGAAAACCTTTTGATGTGACTTCATGAAACATTTCTTGCTCTAACTCCACGCATGCATGAGGAGAACATGCTAACTCCACGCATGCATGAGGAGAACATGCTAACACCACGCATGCATGAGGAGAACATGCTAACTCCACGCATGCATGAGGAGAACATGCTAACTCCACGCATGCATGAGGAGAACATGCTAACACCACGCATGCATGAGGAGAACATGCTAACTTCACACATGCATGAGGAGAACATGCTAACTCCACGCATGCATGAGGAGAACATGCTAACTCCACGCATGCATGAGAACATGATAACTACACACATGCAATAGGAGAACATGCTAACTCCACGCATGCATGAGGAGAACATGCTAACTCCACACATGCATGGGGAGAACATGCTAACTCCACACATGCATGAGGAGAACATGCTAACTCCACACATGTATGAGGAGAACATGCTAACTCCACACATGCATGAGGAGAACATGCTAACTCCACATATGCATGAGAACATGCTAACTCCCCACATGCATGGGGAGAACATGCTAACTCCACACATGCATGGGGAGAACATGCTAACTCCACACATGCATGAGGAGAACATGCTAACTGCACACAGAAAGGTGGCAGCCGGCATTTAGAACTTTATCACTGCAGTGGATGCAAAGGATCTAAATATTTCCTGAAATTTTCAGTAACTCATCAAATTTGGTCCAACAGAGTTTGTTCTGGATTTTGTCCGACACGTTTCAACTTGAACTAGGCTCTACCTGCTCTCTGTGGTACTGCTCATCCTCATGAATGCAGGAACCAGATCCTTCAGGTGTCGTGTTCTGTAGAAGATGTTGTCCATCTAGGACAGGGGTCTGCAACCTGCTGCTCTGGAGCCACGAGTGGCTTTCAATAACTTTAGCTTGAACTGATAAAAAACTCCTGTTTTAAATATTGAGATAGAAAAACTGACTAACTGCATTGAATTTGTTTAATTTTAAAATTTTTGAAAAATGACAACAAATCTTTTATAGTAGATGAAAAATAAACATTGTAGAATTTATTCTTGGAAAAGTCAGAATTCTGAGTTTTTTCTCAGAAATCTGAGAAAATAAGTTTTTCTGTGGCTCTAGTTCTTTTCTGTAGACTTTTATCAGGAGTGATAAATTGTCTCTTTAAAAAGTTGTGTAAAGGTTGCGGCTCTAAATAAGATTTATTAAGAAAAATGGCTGTTTGGATTGTAAAGGCTGCAAACTCCTGATCTAGGTCATCAGGATAGAAATGGAGATTCATTCATTTATTAATTTATAGAGCACCTTCCACAACCTTTAGGACAAGGGTGGGGAACCCTGGTCCTGGAGGGCCGGTATCCTGCAAGTTTTGGTTGTAACCCTGCTTCAACACACCTGATTTCAATTAGCAGGTGATTAGCAGGCTTCTGCAGAGCTTGATGAGTTGCTGCACAGGTGATTCAAGCACTGAATCAAGTGTGTTTGAGCAGATAAACCACAAAACCTGCGGGATAGCGGCCCTCCAGGACCAGGATTCCCCACCCCTGCTTTAGGAGAAGCCCAAGGTCCTGGACACCACACTAAAAAGCAATTGCATTAAAAGACACAATAAAATAAAAACATAGTAAAAACATAATAAAAACAGCATAAAAACAGATGGAAAAAACCAACAACAAGAGATGGTTAGGGGAATTCCCTGGACCAGGGGCCAAACTGACCTCTTAATTCATCTCTGAACTATTTGGTGGTTTAACCCCCCATAATGTTCAGTGTCAAGCAGGGAGGTATTGAGTCCCATTTTTAAAGTCTTTGGTATGACCCGACCGTGGATTTGAACCCATGACCTCCGAGTCTCAGGGATTTGAACCCATGACCTCCGAGTCTCAGGGATTTGAACCCATGACCTCCGAGTCTCAGGGCGGACACTCATCCCGCTAGGCCACTGAGCTGGTTTAAGCCGTTAGGGTTCTGTAAAGCACGTTTTAACTCAGTTGTTTCTGTTTCTGTGTTCCCAGAAATGTCAGATGTGCCGTGAGCTCTGGCTGCACCTCATCCCGGACCCGGCCTCGGGCGCTGGTACCGATCAGCTGGATCACCAGGATGGAACCGACTCGTTCCTTTAGAAATGAGATGGACTCGGTACTTTCCCTGGAGCAGATCCGGGCCATCCGGGCCAACAATGACTATGTGGACAGACCCGTGGCCTTGGAACCAGCATCCCAGTCTGGATTCTATTATGCCCATGAGGACCGGTTCCCCCAGGGGGTGTACCCCCATTACCCCCAGCCGTCCTTCTCCTCTGCCCTATCCCGCAGCCAGAGTCAGAATCAGCACACTCATTTTTCCCACCTGAGCCGCTCCAGCACCGTGAGCTCCTCCATTTCTCGAACCAGTGCCACCTCCGACCAGCGGCTCCTGGCTGGTTTGACTCCATCCCACTCGGGTTTGAGTTCTGTGGTCAGTTCTCAGCCTAAAGGGGAGCTGAAGTCCGATTCTTCCTTTGGTAAAGTTCTGACAGACGACGGGTTCGAGCTTGGTCTCCATCAGTTCATCTGTGAGCGGTGTGGTCGCTGTAAATGCAGGGATTGCTGCAGCCCCCGCCGGCTCCCGTCCTGCTGGACCTGCGGACAACGCTGCCTGTGTTCCGCCGAGTCCGCCGTAGAGTACGGGACCTGCCTGTGCTGCGTGAAAGGCCTGTTCTATCACTGCTCCGCGCAGGATGACGAGGATAACTGCGCCGACCGGCCGTGCTCCTGCGGTCCGGCCCACGCCTGCGCCCGATGGAGCACCATGGCCCTGCTGGCGCTCTGTCTGCCCTGCCTCTGCTGCTACCCCCCTGCCAGGCTGTGCCTTGCCTTGTGCCAGTGCGCCCACGACCGGGCGACCCGGCCCGGCTGCAGGTGCAGCAACACCAACACAGTGTGTCGCAAAATCTCCGTCTCCAACCTAAACGCCGGCCATCCCTCACTGCGGAGCAAAGCTCTAGAGAAGCCCTTATGACAGGCTTCGAGTGACATCACCACCCAACCTCCTCTCTACAACAATCCAAGCCTTGACTTTCCTCCAGAGGGACCAAAGCTTTACTGTGCCTGTTCACGTCGGAGCCGTTAACGCCTGAAGACCAAACACTCGCCCTTTAACCTTCCACTTCCCGCTCCTCTCTGTGGTGTTATCGGAGTCAGATCAAATCTATTTATTTATTGTCGAACCTCCTTCCTCCCCGCCCTCTGACCGAACGAAGACCCCCACGGTCTCTATCCTCTAGAAAAGTCCCAGCGAGGTACCAAGGTTAAAAATGACTCTTTGAGTCGGATGCTTGACCGCGATTCATCAAAGAGTGAAACTGTGAAAAGAGTCTGGAACCAAAAAGGAACGATGCACTGAATTTAAATGCTGTTGAGCTCATCTGTAAAGAAAAAGCACTGTGAGGTAAAAACAGACGATATTTCCACACGCCCAGAGTCGAGCGGGGGATTATTTAACCATCGTGTGTGTGTGTGTGTGTGTGTGTCCTCCAGCTCTACGGTAGCCTGTGTGTTTGTTGTTTTGTCAGCAGAAGAAGCCTCCCTTGTCTTATTTTTAGCAGCGCTGCTTTGGTGGAGCTCCAGGGGTCTGGTCGGGTTTCCTCCAGAAGTCAGTCTGTCGCCAGCCTCACCCCTCTGACCGACCGCTCCTCCTCCTCCACCTCTGGACAGGCTGCACCTTGTTGCACTTTGCATTAGTTCCTTCCTCACCGACAAAAACACTAAAACGTTACCAGAAAACGCTTTCGTTGACATCCTCTCTTACGTCGTAATACCACATCTTAATCATTTTGGGAATATTTGATTCTAAAATACAACAAAACAAAAAAACGAACACACTACCAAGGGTGGTAACGTCAACAGGCGTATTGCTGTTGACGTTACCACTGAAACTGAAACTGCGTTTAATTTAACGTTCTTACTGAGTTGGTGTTTTGGTTTTTCCCTCATTTCCACTTGTTGTTTTCCATGTTTTAACGTGCGGTCATAGTTTCTTCCTCTGGTTGAGGATACCAGTCATCCAGGAAGATCCCGGTGAATTCAAATGAACAAATTATAAAAATCCAGACATGGTCCAGTTGCCTCTTTGTGTCTCTGAGCGTCTTTCTTTAGAGGTTTTCTGGGATGATGAGACACCAGCCCAGAAACCGGTCAAAGCAGACGGGGCGAGACGTATTACACCAACACACTCGTTCTGTTTCTCCCTCCTGTCTCGTTTGTCTTGTCTTTTAAAGCTCAGACGGCTAAAAGCCTTGCGTTCCAGCTCCACAGAGAGCTGATCAAACAGGCAATTAGCTTCCTGTTAGCTCTTAATGGGCCGGCGAAAACGGGGGTGGGGGGCTGCGGTGGTTGGAAGATGGGAGTGAGGGATGCTGAGAGGAAGCAGGATGCTGTCATGAGGCCAGATGAGATCATGCATGTCCTCCTGAGTGAACTTTGTTTAGAAGTTTTTCAGGATGCAAATGAAAACAACCCAGATTCAGGTTGACCCGGGGGCTGGAGTGTGTGTGTGTGTGTGTGTGTGTGTGTGTGTGTGTGTGTGTGTGTGTTCATGTGAGGAGGCATTTGGGCTTTCTGACACACACACACACACACGTGTTGAATGTTAATTTGCTATATTTTTATATGTAAATATGGGCTGTTACCTGCATAACTATTTTTATTCTGAGACTGATCTGATTGTTTTTGTCACTCTAACACTTGGTTGATCTTTTCTGCACACTTGTCCTGTTCAGAAGGTTTTGGGAAAACTCTGATGGATGAAAGCGGCAGAGATCAAAATAAAGGGATCCCCGTAACGGCTCCAAACCTGGCTCTACGTTGGGCGTAGGGTTCAGGACACAACCGTTCACAGCACTTTGCTCACATAGTTTTTATATTTTGCTTTAAAAAGCTAGCTATTCTTGCTTTTATTCAGTTTTCTTTGTGGTGATTTTATTTTGGCTTTCTTCTGGTCCTAATCCAAGGTTCTCCAGACTTTCTGACAATCTTTCAAAGTTCTTTGTTTTCCTTCGGCTGCTTTAAAAACCATCGCAGATAAAACAGTCCGACAGACAGAGACAAGAATTTATGCACAGGAACGTGACCCTAAGCTAAGCAAGAGCCCCCTAGTGGCTGGTTCATGTAGACATTTGAAGCCCCGCCCCCTCTATGTAAACAAATGGGACCTTTTCCAGACTTACTGTATATGCTGATGATTTGATGCTGTTTCTTACAAGCCATGCTCTGTTATTCTACTGAATAAAGGTGTTAATAAAGGAAAGTCTGGGAAGAAATATAAAGAACTCAGCGGTGCTCTAAAAGGTTTGCAGCACTGTTTTCTCATCTAAAACATTATTGATGCCAAAAACACGTTTTAGACCTTGTTTTTACATCGATGCAGGTAAATCTGATGTTTTCAACTAAGCAGGTTTGGAAATTCTTTAAAATGTTTTTGCTGTCGGATTCGTTCCTGCATGCAGCAGAAGCGCAGCAGTAGCAGCTGTTTCTTTATCTGACTGAAAACAGGAGTTTTGTTAGCTAACTCACCCAGATTAATGTGGGCGTGGCTTCAGATGAGCCCTGGTGCTGCTGGAGATCCTGGGAGGAACTTTTTACTCTGCTTTGTTTTCTACTGGATTAAAGAAAATACGCCAAATTATATTTCTCCTGATTTCAGATAAATGTTCCAGTTTGTTTGTACCGATCCGTACGGAGAAAGGTGCGTTGGGTGGGACTTATTCAGGTTGTCTGCTTCCTCCTCACTCACTGCTCCAGATTATGTTTCCATACCTTCAAACCACAGCGACCGTTCTGCTGCTTCATGTTCAACGACTGCCGCTGCAACCACTCCATTTCTCCTCCTGTCTTTGAAAGCATCACGTCTGGTGCTATCTGGCATTCTGTAAAAAGATTTTAAGGAGAGAATGGAACAAATATATATATATATGAATTTATCTAAAATAAGTATATTATATAAGGAACGTTATGCATTGACACTGGGTTCCTTACATCAACAGTATTTACTTACATGGATGCAACAACACCGCTAACAGACATGATTCATTTACAGTACATCAGTGGAGACGAGAATGTTGTGGATGTTTGTCTTTTCTAATGTTTGTTCCTCTTGGTGTGGCTGCTGATGCCCTCCTGGCTAAAGATGAAACAATAAAAAGAGAGTTTCCAAACACAAAAGTCTGCTTAAGCTGTTTGATTCATCTGTGATATAAACATTAACTTAATGCAAATTGGTTTATATATTCTTTTATTTACCGTTTATAATTTAAAAAGATAAACTTCAGATGTTCAAAACTGGGTGAAACTTTAATTTCAGGCAAAACTTTGACATCATTTTATGAAAAAGTTTTTGCTTAAGCACAAAATGATCCCATGCTCCGGAGGGACCTCAGGGCTTGGATCTCCTCCATCCTGTCCAGTGGCCCCTCCCACTCACTATTGGACATTCCTCTAGACCAGGGTTTCTCAACCCTGGTCCTCAGCGCCCCCCTGCCCTGCATGTTTTCCACGTCTCTGCTTCAGCACATGGCTGCAGATGCTTGTTAATCACTCACCCATTTGTGTCAGGTGTGTGGCAGCTGGGAAACACTGGTGTTTGAAAGGGCAACATGGAAAACATGCAGGGCGGGGGGCTGAGGACCAGGGTTGAGAAACCCTTCTCTAGAGAAACCTTACATACACAAACATGTACACACACAGGTGCTCACATGGTGCTCTCACAGGTATGGGCTTGGGTGTTTTTGACACATAGCCTTGGGCGGTGGTTGGCACTAAATGCACCATGAATTATTTATTACCGTGTGCTTTTTTAGTGAATGCCGAGATGTTCTGGTAAAAATTACCCTACTACTGTTTGGTATGTTTTCAAGTAAAATCTAGAACCAAATGAATTAACTCAGTCATTAAAATAGGAAAAAAGCCTTCAAGGATATCTGCAAACATGTGAGTGATTTTAGACGCATTTATTGTTGTTTTATTAATAAAGATTTCACTTCTGGAGCTGGCTTGGTTTTAAATGATAACACCAACTATGGTGGGAACTGGGGGGGGAGAAGTGGAGCGAACATTCGAACCCCCGGGTGTTCCACGCCTCTCTCTTTACTCTGCTGGGATCATAAATAAGTAATCAAGGCTGGGTCGGACTAATGGCTTCCTAAAGCTGGGAATACAAATATGTGTGATCATGGGCTTCTTACACACACACACACACACACACGCACACACACACACACACACAGTCTACTGTGAGTTTGTGCGTGACATACGTGTGTGTGTGTGTGTGTGTGTGTGTGTGTGCGCAGTAAAAGAGTGATAGTGAACATTAATAATACATGCACGTTTCCCTCCTCAAGCTTCTACCAATAAACCAGCTGTAGGTTCTGACCCGTGCTTTGTGGGTTTTCACCAGGAAGGCTCTGGTTTTTCGCCACCATCCAGAAACACGCTCAACATGCTGGACTGGTGTTACATATCTGTTCAAAGCGTGGATGGATTAGTAACAAAAACACTTGTAAAAACAGACGTCACCTTATTCTTCTTATCAGAGCTGCCACAAACAATCACGTTGATAGTCGACCAATCAGATCATGAGTAAATTGTAGCTAAAACTACTCAGATATAACCACCATCACTGCTGTGCCTGAACGAGTTCATTAAGGCATTCATGGTTCTGGTCAACTCGCTCATATTTCATCTGATGAACGTTAAAGTGAACATGCTCATTCTGCCATTGGTGAATGGCGGCGCCCCCTCTCAGTTTTGTTTAAGAGTGTCAGATTTCCATGGCGCTAAAACATACTGTTAACCATAGAAGTTGGGACCCCTCTATTCTATCTAACTGTAGACTAGTCTCACATCCATCATTTTATCAAAAGCTTTGGAGAAAATTGTTCTAAATCAACTGCTGCCATTTTTGGAAGACAACCCCATCCTTGAAAACTTTCAATCTGGTTTTAGATCTCGACATAGCGCAGAATCTGCCTTATTAAAGGTCCATAATCACATCATGTTAGCGGTTGATGAAGGGTCTCCTGTTGTTCTGGTCCTGTTAGATCTCACGACAGCATTCGATACGATAGATCATGAAATTCTCATCTCTCGTTTAGAAAATGTTGTTGAATTTATGGCGCTGCATTGACCTGGTTTAGATCCTTTTTGTCAAGCAGAAGTTTCTCTGTCATGATCGGAAACACCTATTCATCCAGAGCAAGTCTCCCATTTGGTGTACCCCAAGGATCTATTCTAGGGCCTATACTCTTCTCTCTTTACATGTTACCGCTTGGAAACGTCATTAAAAAACATAATCTGTCTTTCCATTGTTATGCTGATGACGTTCACATTTATCTACCGGTAAAGTCCAGACATGGTGCTACAATATCTTCACTATTACACTGCATGCAGGACATAGAGCTTTGGTTGTCAGAAAACCTCTTACACCTCAACAGTGACAAAACTGAGTGTATTCTGTTTTCCTCACCAAACATGCAGAACCACACACTGTCAGTTTTTGCATGTTTAGCCTCAAGTTTTAAACATCAGCTCAGGAATGTAGGTGTCATATGTGATAGCAGCATGAATTTTGATAAGCACATTGACTTGGTCGTCAAGACTAGCTTCTTTCAGCCCCGTCTTTTAACTAAAGTAAAACCATTTTTAAATCGCAGTGACCTAGAAAGAGCCATACGTGCTTTTATCAGCTCCCGTTTGGACTACTGCAATGCTCTGTATACAGGTCTAGCACAGAAACATCTTGCCAGGCTGCAACTAGTTCAAAACGCAGCTGCACGTCTGCTCACCAACATCCCTAGGCGTGAACACATCACTCCAGTTCTCTCATCACTTCACTGGCTCCCTGTTAGATTCAGAATTAAATTCAAGGTCATAATGTTTGCATTTAAAGGTTTTCATGGGCTCGCACCATCCCACATCTGTGACAGTCGTTCATTTCAAAAGCAAGGCAGAGAAACAAGGTCTTCTAGGAAATTTCATTTACATGTTCCAAGATCTAAATACAGGCAGTGGGGGCATGGTTCTTTTTCGGTGGTAGCCCCGAAGCTATGGAACAAACTCCCACTTGATAAACTATATAAATACACCTTGATTGACTGATTGATTGAAGTTGGTCCAAATACCAACTATGGATGGAATACACAATCAGTGCAGGGGAACAGCAGATCTGGAAGCACTAGTCACAGAGTTATACTGGTTGTTTATTTTTTGGTTTGGACTGAGCTTTATGACCTAAATGCAGCACATAGAACCATAGCTTTCTGACCAACCTTGACCCTGACATTGTGTCAAACGACAAAAATTCCATGGAAAAACAAAACTAGTGAAAATAAAAGTGTTTAAAAAATTAACAGGTGTTGTAAGAAAACTGTCTGTAACCATGAAGGTAACTGGTGAAAACGCTGTCGTGGAAACAAAAGTAGCTTATGGTATTAGCGTGGTGTTGGATAATAAGTAAACAAAAGAGTAAACAGAATTATGTTGTTTGACTCACTAGCTACCTGTTAGCATCAATGAGCTGAGCGATGATTAAGTGTAACCAGCTGCTGATGTAAAATGTTTGTTTAGTATTATTATATTAACTATTCATATTATATTATTTATTGTATATAAAAAGTGTTTTTGTTGCTAAGGCAGCACACTGCAGACAGGTTATCCGGTTCCCCTCCCTTCAGGCATCATTTTCCTAATAATAATTGTTTGTTTGTTCATTAGTTTGTTTTATGCGTTTACTTTTAAACGGTTTTTATGGTTTTAATTTTGCTCAAGTAATTAAATTCCTACAGAATAAAGCAAAACAAACATTATGTGATTATCTCTGTGTTTTAGCTGTGTTGGGTTATGTTTGGTTGTATTTAATACAACCCCCCCCAGCCTGCACACCTGGTCCTCATCTCTTAATCAGCTCACCTGCTTGGTACCTGCTGGATTTCTCCGTCAGTATAAATGCAGCCAGTTGCTGCGGCTCTGTTTCAGTTTCCTTGTCTGTTTATTTTCTGGTTTTAAATCAGCTCCTGGTTTTATTTGATCTACGTTCTTCTTGATATTTGTGGTGCATCATAGTAACTGCTTACCTGGTCATTAAATGCATCCAGTCTATTTTTTTAAGTTTCGTTCCTGAAAGCCAACCTTCTGGAGCAGAGATTACGTTCAGAGCAGCGAGACTCCGGTCTTTGGAAGTCACATAGAGTTGGCTGCTGTGGCTTTTCTTTGGACGTGAATGGCAAAATCAAAAAATGATCTACAGTACATCTAATATCACTGACGTTGCTCTCAGTGGTGACCAAGAGCTAGAAACTAACAAAACCAGAATAAAAGAACGGGTGTAAACAGTTGTCTTCTGCTTCAGCAGCAGGCTGTGAGCAGAACATTTGTGGAGTTTGATGAACTTTTAGGAAACGAGCAGAAAACGATCCGGGGACTAAGGGAGGGCCGGGTGCAGCTGCACTGACGGAGGAGGGTGGGAACGTTATCTGCCAAGGTCAAGAGGTCAGGAGAGGGGTTTTAACTCACTTCCTGTTTCTGCTGCTGGGATGACCAAATCTCCTCTCCCTTCCCTCTGGAATTCACATCCATCCTTTCCTCCCACACTCGCGCTTTCATCCAAATTCCTGTCTGCAGCTTTTCTCACTCCAGGAATGAGTTCCCATTCAGACATTTCCCTCTTGATTTACTGTGAAATTCCAAACCAAAGGGAAGGGAGATGCAGAAATAACTTCTATTAACGTGGCTGAGTGCACGCCAGAAGTTTGCTTTTATGATGTTTCATGTCTAAGATTTAGATGAACTTGGTGACTTTAGTAAATGAAGAGGTCTGTCTAGACTCCTCATGACACTTTAACACTACAGATACCTTCAAAACCTCATGGAGCACAAAAACAAATTTCCTCAGAGGTTCTGGTCCATCCCGACAAGACAGCATCAGCTCCGTCCATGATGAGAACCTCCCGTTCCACCACATCCAAAGGTTCTGGACTGGATCTGGTGACTGTGGAGGTCGTTGGAGTCCAGTGAACTCATGGTCATGTTCTAGAAACCAGTTAGAGAAGATCTGAGCTTTGTGACCTGGTCCTGATGGGAGGAGCATCAGCAGATGGGTCCATGTGGTCAGAAAAGGATGGACATGGTCACCAAACCATTACACCAGCAGCAGCCTGAAGCGTTGATACAAGGCAGGATGGATCCATGCTTTCATGCTGGTGACACCAGGTTCTGACCCGACAGCTGAAGTCCAGACTCATCAGACCAGGAAAGGTTCTGGTGATCCTGTAGCCTCAGGTTCCTGTTCTTAGCTGACAGGAGATCGTCCCATTATTCATCACACACACTGATGTGAAAGGTGTCTCCACATTTGACCCATCCCCTTGGGGAGCGGTGAGCTGCAGACGTGGCCACGCTCGGGACCAGTTTGGTGGTTTGATCTCCAATCTCCCAGTCCCAGGGTGGACACTCATACCACTAGGCCACTGGGCTGGTTAAGGGACACCTGGTGAGGTCTTCTGCTGCTGGAGTCCTTCTGGAGCAGCTGGTGAACTTCACAGACTTTAGGAACCAGTGCTGATCTGAAAACCAGTCTGACCAGTCTGCTCTGACCGTGAACCATTTTCTGATTCTGAGGACATGACCAGTCTCATTTTCCTTATTTAAGAGCCTCTAGCTCACATTCTATAGTTTATACATCTGGATTTGTTTATTTACACCATCGTCCAGTGGGAAGTCCACGTAGACCTCTCTCTCACTCACACACACACACACACACACACTTTGTGATTTCCTTGTGACACTTTGCATTCTGTAGAGGATGCAGAGAGGAAGTGATTGAATAATTCAGCGTATTTCCTGAACAGTAATGGCCTGCTGCTGATGTGGTATTGAGCAATGGGGTTAAGTGGCGTGTGTGTGTGTGTGTGTGTGTGTGTGTGTGTGTGTGTGTGTGTGTGTGTGTGTGTCCTCGGCAAACCATTTTATCTCTCTATACTCGGGTTGCTTTTGAACTTTGATCATTTACAGCCACAAAACACAAAAACTGGAACTGAAAGAACTAAAGTTAAGTTTAGAAACGTCATCATTTAAAAGATGCTGCTTCATCTCTGTGTTTTGGGACAAAGTAGGGAATTTGTGGCCCTGGTAGGAATACATTTAGCTTTTCAGCCCAGGAAGAAGGAGAAAAGGTGGGGGGTTGTTGAGATATTGGAGAGGCTTGTGGGACAAACGGCGTTCCCACAGTCTGAGCTGGAAATCGCTGGATATAGGCCCCGACAGCTGGCCCCGCTAGGGATTCTGGGTAACAGACTGCCCACTAACTCCACAGGAAGGAGAGGTCATAGTGTACACACACACACACACACACACACACACACACACACACACACACACACGTCTAAAAATACCAGACATCTCATCTATTTTTATTCTTTTGTTCACTCTTTATGAACCTCACTGACGAACCGGAAAGGTGAATGTGTCTTTACCTGTTGACCTGTGGTCCTACCTGTATGGTTCGATGTTACTGAGTGAGGTGCTCACAACCCTAGACCCCCCCCCCCCCCCCCCCCCCCCCCCCCCCCCCAGTATATTTATATGTATTTAATCACTTTGTGGAGCTGGAGCGATCTAAAGCCATGTTCACAGCAGATGAGATGGGGCTTATTCCTTCTTGTCCTGACACAACGCAGAAGACAAGAAGTCACATGGTGGTGTCAGCATAGACATAAACACATAGACGCCTCATTGGGCGCTGGGGAGCGTAACAGTGTCGCCGCCATATTGGATGGGTTCCTCACTCCAAACCCAACTGGAGTTAATGCAGGAGGTGGTCGGTTGTGTCCGTTTTTTGTGCAGCCTACGGTTGCAATGACCGGCCGGCTTACTGTTGAAAACGGAAAACGCCCAGCATTATGGTCTTAATGCTGGGCAGGTTAACGGTGGCGGGGGGAAGGGTTACCACAGGAACAGCCACAGTCTGTGAGGTTATGCCACAACTGTTGGGTCTCCATAAGAGTCTCTGGACTGGTGTTGAGTGATGAGCTAGTGTTTGTCGTCTTGGCCAGGTGCTTCACGTAGCGAGAGAGATGCTGTTTAGTGGTGGGATGCAGGAGGCTGTTGGGGTCTCTGGATGCAGCTCGAACAAGATCAGCATACTCTGCGTCGACTTTAGCAAGAAAGTCTTTTTGCCCACGATGCTTTGCCATGAGCTGGTCAATGGTTTCCCTCATTGGCTGTGTCCACCGAGAATGGTCCAGGACAAAGAGCAGACCACCAGTTTTGACAGGACCTGTGCGAGCAGCACGAGGAGAGGCTGCAAAAGGCAGTGGTGGTACCACTGGGACGTTAGATGAAGAGAAGAGAAAACCAAGAAGAAAATGTATTATTATATGTCAGAATATAAAACCTGAGTAATTATAGGAGGATGAAAAGGTGAAGTGACTTACCTTTGTGTGGGCTGGGCTGGACTGTGGTCCGTGTGCTGAGAGCAGTTACACCAGCAGTGTCGCCCTGAAACGAGCAATAAAGTTGGTTGGTGAGTATTTGAAGTTTATTATTTTAAATGTGTCAAAAATAAAGCAAACATCATGCTTACCTGAGCAAAGAGCTCCACCTTCACCTCCTCAGGTAGGTCAGTGGCTGTCACACAGGGAGGGGTTGGCGCTGAAGTGGGAGGAGCTGGGATGTTCTGTGACCTGTGCTTATTCCAGTCCAGGGGGACGGGTCGACAGCCGGGCTCCAAATACTGCAGTCCAAACCGTTCTCCGGTGTCTGCATTGGAAAGACGCAGGGCAGGATACTTGGCTTGTCCCGTGACCTCCTCTGAAAGTTTGTTCAGCTCCAAGACCAAAGAAGGATCAAAAATCAAAGGGAGCTTGACATCAGGCTGCTTCAGGTCCAGAAGGCGTTGAAAATTCCAGCGAGCCACTCCGATCATTCCCTGCACCTGGAAAAGCTCTGTTGGTACCTGAGTTCCTGTGACCCACTTTGACTGGTGAAAGTGAAAACCCTCCTGCTGAGAGGTGCCTCGCACAGGGATCCACAGGGGTACAGCTGCCTCCTCCCCCTTCACATGGTTAAGTTGGACCATGCCGCCATGTCTGTAGAAGACTCCCTCACCAACCTCTGGATCACTCAGACATCCCCGGAGAATGTGGACGCGCTGAATCCTCCACACTTTCAGCATGCTCGGCTTTAAAATCGGCACGCCATCAGGATCACTTTCTGAGAAGAACTTCTGCAGAACACTCTCTACTCTCACCAGCAACTCTCTGGGCTGTGGGATCTTGGTGCGACAGTGCTCCCTGATATGCTGCTTGGTTGGATTTGGTGGCGTTATCCCACAGAAGACATAAGCTTGCTTCAGTCGCTGGAGGTCTGTCTGGTCAACAACACAGAAGGCTGCAGAGAGAAACTTGCAGAAAGCGCTGTGCAGTGGATGATGTTCAGATGTGCACTCTCTGGTGAAACGCCGCATACAATGAAATAAATCCAGCTTGATGTTGATTTTGCTGTTATAGCTTTTGCGAGAAGCACAGGTGTTGTTGAGATTCCCAGAAGTTGCCTCAGCTATTATGTCATCTGTGGTCTTCCAGGAATCCCAGAGCAGGTGCTCCTGATGTCCAGGATTTGGGATGCTGAATGCAGCGCAGCAATCTCTGTAAACAGAAATAAAAGAAATACTAATTGTACACATAAGCACAAAAATACATTTTACACTACAGTTGGTACCTTGTTTTAATGTATGAATGTAAAAGAAACTGAGGCAAAGGAAACAGTGCTGTTTGATCTTACCTGTCGACCCACTGATGCATGGCTTTAGGTTGTCCTGCAGAAATGTAACGGCGGGACAGCCCCTCATACATTGGCTCCAGCGATTTTTCAGATTCAGACTGCAGCATCACCCAGGACAGGATCATCCAGTTCTCATTCATGACGGCATATGATGACATGGTGCCCGATGAGAGGACCACTTTCCGTGCCACCTTACGGGTGTGGTCAGCTCTTAAGACCTGGCCAAAGGTACCCTGCAGAAGCAGATTCAGCGAGTCATTCTGCCTTCTATACTCCTGAATGAGACAGTCAACCAGGTAATGAGATTCAACAGCTACTCCGTGCCAGCCATCAACATCACCGTACATCCCAAAAGGAGCAGGAGCAGCTGTTGTCCTCAGAGTTGCAGTGATGGTCCGCTGGCCATACAGTCCACGTTCTCCATCAAATACGTTTTTAACAGAGGAGAGGTATGCCAGGTGTGCACGCTCGTACTTGAGATGAAGGACTTCATTTAGCTGATTGGCCATGTCATTTGGAGACTTTCCTGAGCGACGCAGCTCATCCATCACGGTCCTGCATATGCCTTTCTTGTGGGTCAGAAATGCAGGAAAAATGCTGCGGAACCTATTTGGCAGCATGTCGACCCATTGAGGTTTATCTGCAAACCAGAACTTCTTGCAGACTCTACAGCTGAGTCGTGAGGCTAGGATGTAGTACTGCCCACTCGATCCAAGAACAACACGAGGTCGACCAACTCCTGACGAGACCACATGGGGGTTTGAGCAGTTGTAGAGGCATGGGAGTGAGTAGTTGTTACGCACTCTCTCCATTATGGCGTGCTCTGGTTTCCAGATGAAATATGGATGCAGCTGAAAATATTTGGGCGATGGCAGCTCATGGATGGAGTCGATGAGCTCTGGCTGAGGTGGGTTGCGCCACAATGAGATCATGTTCATCAGGTGTCTCACCGGTCGAGATCCAGGCCACAGACCCAGGGATTCCATCTCTGTCTTCATCCAGATCTTTTGCTGGTGAGAGCAGTTCCATCGGCTCACATCCTGGTCATAACTGGGCAGCGGTGGGACAGCAGGTCTTTGGTGTCATCAATCCCCACAGCAATTTCAGGTTCAGCAGGTCTTTTGGAGAGGTCATCGAGGAGGTTAACAATCTCTGTAAAGGCTTTCTTTTTTGTGACCCTCTGGATTAAACTGCCCAGCTCTCTCCTCTTCCTCAACTTTGCGTGTTAAATAGACAACATATCCCATGGCATTTTCAAGGATCCAGCGGAAAGATTTCCCTTTGTACTTTCCAAACTGAGCCAAATACTCCCCCAGCACTTCCTGTCTGTCAGTGACATCACTGCCTCTCAGGAGAACAACCGAGTGAGCCATGGGCGTAATTGACGCGGGGTACGTGTGGGACATGTCCCCCGCACTTCCCGCGACAGTGCCCTCTGTCCCCCGCACTTTTTTTCAGCCGTTTAATGGTGCGTTCACACCGGCCTTGACGTATGCGTCAAACAACGCATACTTCATGCCGTTTTTGACGTCTATATATTTTTGACATTGACGCAGCTTGCGTTGGCGCAGCTTGCGTTGGCGCAGCTTGCGTTGGCGCAGCTTGCGTTGACGCAGCTTGCTTTGACGGTTGCGTCGGCCCCACGGGGAGGGGAAGGGAGGAAAGAGCGCGTGCACGGCTCTCTGTTGCCAGATGTTTGTAACAATGGCGGATCCTATCTAGACAATGGTGGCATAAACGTTGAAAAAAACTCACCCGACACGCCGAGTTCTCTAGCAATCTTCCTCCAAGCAAGGTCCTTTCTATTCCGATCTCGGTAAGCATAGCAAGAAGGGTCATACAGTTCCCGATAGTTGCAAACGGCGATAAGTTTCTCCTCCATTGCTGAATTAATTTATCTTCTTCCCTCGCTCTGCTGTGACGTATCAACTCGCGTTCTGATTGGTTGACGCTTGTAAAGCGACGCAGAAAGTTCAGCTAGCTGAACTTGCTTGACGTTTGCGTTGCAAGCGTTGCAAGCTTTGACGCTTGTGTCAAAGCTTGAAAAGCGTGAAAAGTATCAAGCTTTGACGCGCCCAACGCTCACAAAGCGACGCAAGGACTTTGACGCAGCTCTGACGCGCCTTACCATAGACTTAACATTGAAACTTGACGCTGGCGATGCATACTTTATTGCCGGTGTGAACGCAGCATTATCCATTAATGTGCGGAAACGTATTTTTCCGAGCCGTCTTTAAACGCACCTTAGGCTAACGCGAGCGTCCAGTGGATCTCCGACAGGTGCTGCTGCTGAGTGAACAGACTGTTGTCCCGCATTACTCACAGTCTCCATTTTCGAGTCTTGCATAAACTGTGGAGAAAGCCGTGGCTGTCAACACAGGAGGCGGGGCTTAACGCAGGTCCGGAGCGCATGGAGCGCTCACGAACCACCCGAACAAAAAGAAACGTCCGTGAGCACGACAGGTGCAGGTGAGCGTGGTGGAGAACATAGAATAAAGACTTGTGGCTGTTCAGAGACGCTCTGACAGAGTCTTTGTGATGTTTCTCAGGGTCATTTCTCCGTGTCAGGGCCACGAGTCCGAATGAAACGCTGCAGAAAGTCTGAGTCACATAAACATGTTGGTCAAAAGCAGGTGTCCCAGTAGTTGTTCAGGTTCATGCTAAAACCCAAAGATGATGTTTTTACCTGTTACCAGGGTTATTATCGTAAACGAAAACTAACGAAATAACGAAAACTAGAATTAAAAAAAAATTTCGTTAACTGAAATAAAAATAAAAACGAATTTAAAATGAAAAACTGAAACTAACTGAAACTGTAATGAGGGTTAACAAAACTAACTAAAACTAACTGAATTTAAAGAGAAAATTAGCTTAGTTTTCGTGTTTATGCTTTATTTTAATTTCCGGTAGTTTTTTTTTTTGTGCGCGTGCCACAACAGACGGCTCGTCAGTCAACATCGAGCGTCATGTCGGCAAGAGCTGGGAGGAAGTGACAGGCAGTGTTGTACCTGAATGTGTTCATTAAACGATCGTTTGTGAACTGAACTCGCTTGTTTTTTGCCTGACGAACGTTAAAGTGAGCGCGCTCATTCTGGCGTGTGTGAACAGGTTTATGAACTGCGTTCCCTCGTAGTTCGTGAGCTCCAAATCTCCACCGAGCTAAAGTAGCTAAAACAGCCTGTGAATCATAGACTTTATAAAAAGTAGACCCTGAAATTGTGGCCGCCTTAGGGAATAGCGGTCGGTGTGGCGTGTAC
>SSNS01000108.1:94624-147738 GCA_006937985.1 Aphyosemion australe | reverse complement strand
CGCACACACACACACACACGCACACACGCACAGAGTTATTGTCATTATTATTATATTAATACTTGTTAGGGGTATTGCGATGTGATGGAACTTCACTAAACAGTTTATTTTTTCATTCATTATGGAAGTGTCTTGTGATTAATTCGGTTGTTGTGATTTTAACTAAATTAATTAATAAATTCGTCTGAAAAGTCGCGTTTATCTGTAGTTTAATACAACCTTTTAAATATTTAACTTCAGACCTCGTTTCTAGCACCAGATTGTAGCACTAAGCTAACATTAGTTTGCATGAAACAATTCATTACTTTGCTAACTCGTTCCAGTATAGTTTTAAAACTAAATTATTCTGTATTAACTTTTATATTTTGCTGTAAAACACCACTTACGTTTGTTTGGGAAGTACAGTTTATCACGAGGATGTGAGGAGCATCGATTGACGATCAAACTGTTTTGGGAATTTTCCAAACGCTGCTACAGTCGCGTTGTTACCTGCTAATGAAAACAAACCCCCAGCGTGTCACTAATGTAAGAGATGAAGCGGAAACAGCGCCCCCCGAATTCCAATTGTGGCCACAATGGTGTATTACATCCGTAGTGATAAGAACTACCATAGAAAATGCATTGGAAAAGTTAAGAGAGTTAAGCTTAACTATCTCCGCCGCCCGCGCGGGAGACCGGGGTTCGATTCCCCGACGGGGAGACCTTGGCTGGTTTTTGCTTGATGTATTTAGCAAAGTTTCTACTTCTCACCAAAAGGATTTGCTCTTGACCAACAATCACTGCATCGGCTGGCAATCAAGGCCGAGCCTCCCGCACGGCAGGCTAGAATCCTACCGCCAGACCACCAATGTAGACGCGCCCATCCTCAGGCCAGCGTACATCGCGCACGGGATGGTGACACGAGCAGCCTTTCTTTTTCTTTTCGGTATTGTGACCTCTGCTTCTTATTGTCATTGTCACTCAGGTCCGTATGTGTTTGTATTTGAGGCTTTTGGATTCTGATACGGCACCTCCTTAGAACGCAAGTTTCAACTGTAAGTCATTTTCAAAGCAGGGATTGAATGCCTGAGTCAATTCCAAATTTTTTAGCTTCCTTTCACCTCATCTGCATCATGGTGATTTTATTTACACTAATCCACGTGGCTGCAATGATTGCTTATTTGGGGTGTTTTTAGCTGTCTGCTCTTAAGCTCAGCCTTTGGAATGCAGGGTTTCTACATAATGGACTTGTTGTTTTTTGCTCAACATTTCTGTGGTGGAAATCCTTAGGACTTTCAAATAATGTGTATGCATTGTAAAAGCTCCAAGGTGAACCAATTAAACTTGTTTGACCGTGCTTGTTTCCCCTTCAGGCAAAGCTGTCTATTGGCGTAGATGTATAAAAGGATCAGATCAGACANGACCTCTTGGTGCGTTCAATTTACCTCGGAGAACATACAACTGCACATAACATCGATTTTAGATGCACCCTTACAAGTTTATCTTGTAAAATAAACACGTTTCCACCACAGCAACTGTTGTTATTACAAGAAGCTGCTATGTTGAACCTCAAAGTTGGATTCAAAAGCATTCTCTGACTTAGGGGGGTGTTCCAGTTCATTATTTCTACTCGGAAGTTAGAATTTCCGAGATTTTTTTGTTACTCTGCCATATCTTTGATACTTACCTGGAATGTTTGGTAGCTCACCTGTTCTAACTGAATACATTTGTGAAAAACTATGATGATTTTCTGGGATTTTGTTAGACACAACAATTATCTATGCTTTTATTCATTCTTGTCTTTGATATGTAACTAATATTACAAAAAAGACTAAAACTATAACTGAAACTAATAAAAACTAAACTGAAACTAAGCATTTTCAAAAAATAAAAACTAAACTAAAACTAAAAAACAAGTTGTAAAAACGTATTAAAACTAAATAGAATTAAAAATTTTACGTAAAAACTAAATAAAAATAAAAACTAATAAAAAATGCAAAACTATTAAAACCTTGCCTGTTACATCCTTTGCTGTTTAGTTATTGCTGGGAATAAACCCAATTCTATTTTAGTTCTGGGAACTTGTGCTCACTGTGAATATTGTCACAATAACCAGGAGAATCAGGGAGGGTCTGCAGGTAGAACCAGAGTAGAATAGCCTAAGTGGCTGAAAAAGAACGGCTTAAAGGGACTTAAAAGTTCATTTCCACTGTCACTGATACTCATCCTAGTTCTATTTTAACACTTTGCTTTCCACATTCTCCATTTATTTCTCTTTTGGCCACACAGACAGAGCAGTGTGAGGGAGGGTCTGGAGGTGAAAAGATAATAAAGTAGCTGAGAAAAATGGCATAAAGAGATTTGAGGTTAATTTCTGGCTTTTTTTAAATCTTCATGGATCATTTTTTCAACTGAACCTGAGTTTGGCAGCTAAAATTTACATTTTTTTAATTTATAGTTTAAAGAACTGAAGTTGGTTCACTGGTTGTGGCCGTTAATGTTGGGTTTATTTATTATTTTTTTTAAATTGCCCACTACTATTTAAACTCATTGGTCATTTGTTCACGCCAAGCAGGTGGTCCTCTGTAACTATTAAAATTAAATAATAGTAATAATCATAATTACTGTCTTTGAACCACTTCGCTAATAACTAAGCCAGTGATGAAATGTGTTTTATCTACTAAGGAAGGGTAAGCTCGAATGCGAGAGGATGATAAACAACTCAGTAGATCTCTGAAAAATGTGTCCCAGCGTGTCACTAATGTAAGAGAAGAAGCGGAAACAGCGCCCCCCGAATTCCACTTGTGGCCACAATGGTGTATTACATCCGTAGTGATAAGAACTACCATAGAAAATGCATTGGAAAAGTTAAGAGGGAAACATTATTATTATTTTTTTTTATATATTATTATAAATGTAGCGAAGTTACTTAAGTACAACATCTATGGACATTTGTTAATCATTAAAATGTGTAAAACACATAAAATAAAGTTTGTGACCAGTTGTACCTTAAACATCCACCCATAAGATGTTGGTTTAAAAAGATAATCGTTTAATATAAAACACCTTTAACTGGGAGAGAGTGAAAGTGTTAGATCATGATTTTTACTGCCTCTCAGTGACATCAGGACTCTCAGCATCAACACATCTGTGTCTGTAGGTTCTGATCAGTGTCCACTAGATGGCACTACAGTCACATCTTCTGCACAAACAGCAACTTTTCCTCTGAATATGGAGGTTAGAGCAGGTTTCCCCCTGAAGAAATGACCTAACAAGTTTTTAAGTTTTGTTTTCATTTCTGACTCACTTGGAGAAGAAGCCTCAGTCCTCCTGCTGTGGTTTAATAAATGTGTTCCTTTAGTTTTGGAGAGGCGTCTCGTCGGGTATAAAAGTATTAAAGCATGAGGCCTTCTGTTTAAAACGCTCCTCATCAGCCAGGCCAGGATGTGATCAGGCTCAGAGTGTTACATCTAAACCGGTCTGGGTGGAAACATGATCCGTTCTCCGTTCTACTCACAAGTAAAATGACAAATCTATGATTTCCTGTAGCAGACAGAGTCAACACCTTCTAATCTGTCTCAGTCAGGCCCAGCCAAAGGCTTTCAAACAATTCAGTTAGCTTTGGGGAAAGAAATCATAAACAGCATCTTCTACACTAATTACTACAAAATCAGCCCGTGCATTATTTACTGTCACACATCGACTACAAAGACTCAAACATCCAGAAACCTGAGTTTTTACAGGAAGAGAAAACTGATCAGAGCTCTGGAAGCTGAAGAGGCTTCCTGCCTGTGAGCCAACAGAAACGACTCTAAACCACATGTTAGATCCACATCTTGAGCTAATCGTCGGGGTGGTTCTGGTTCTGACGTCCCCTGAGCTCCAGGTGCTCCAGGTGCAGGAAACAGCAGCGCGAAGCCCGGCAGCCTCCGGGCAGCAGTGACAGACTCCGGTCCTGCTGGATTATGTCAGAGCGTTGCTGTGAGTCTCTGAGCAGATTATGAGTGGGAGGTGTGTGTGTGTGTGTGTGTCCATATGTCAGTACAGATGATCCACTCGGGGGGACGGAGTGTGTCGCTGCCTGGGGGAGCTGATTCCTGGAAGTGGCGGTCTGTACTGTAACTGAGCGTTCCCACACACGTGTGTGTTGTCACCACGGTGAGGTCGTGTCACTCCCAGAGGTTAATTCAGGTTTATTCACACCTTCTTGCTGCGGAGAACTCCTGCAGTGATCCAGTCAGACAGGCGTGCTGCAGAATTAATGCCAGCAGAGATCTGAGCTTCAAACCTGGAGAATCCTCCGTGTGCAAAAACCAACAGGCTAATTATTCTAATAGATGCTAATGTGCAGGTATGGACCCATGAGGACGGGCTAATTAGCACTTAGCTGTAAACCATGACTTCTTAGCAGAACCCTCTCTAAAGTATGTATTAAACCCCCCCCCCAACCCCCCCCCCCCCCCCCCTGCACACGTTGAGTTCACTCCCAAAGTCCTTCTGCACTAATCTCCAGGTATTTTTACCTTTTAACTGATTACCTGTGCTGTTTAATCCCTCCTGCCAGAATAATAAGAACAAAGTAAAACCGGTTTTAAAAGCATCGGCTCTAACTCAGAACGTCAGAATGGATGGATCTGACCTTTAACGTTTTTCCTGGGTCAAACATCATGCTTTCTGACCCGTTCCCTGGATCCTCCATCAGGTCGGAGTCAGCGGGAAGGACGGATTTCTCTGAGAGGAACTCCATCCAGAAGCTCATTAAAGCTCGGTGTCCCGGGGTTCTGGCTCATGTTCTGATCTCGGCTCGGTAGCTTTTTGTTTGTCGTTACTGAAGCAGCGCCGAAGGCTGGAGACAGATGAAACCAGAGCAGCTGATCAGTGGGATCCCGGGAACGCTGATCCTGATCCCGTCTGCTCACAGAACCTCAGAACATCAGCTGTTCAGAGGAAAGCTCTCAAACTGATTTCTGTATAAAAGTTATGCTTAGCTTCCTGAACAGCCTCTGTTCAGAGAAATGGAGTTAAGATCCTCCTGGAGTGACACGCCCCAGCTCCTCCTGGAGGATCCAAACGTGGAAACAGGATCCCTCCAGAGTTCTGGGTCTCCTGGAACACCTCCAGAGGGGAGGAGGCATCCTGATGAGAACCACCTCAGCAGCAGCAGCTCTACTCTGAGCTCCACCCAGGAGACGAAGCTCTTCTCCTCTCTGAGGCTGGATCTGATCTCCCTACAGAGGAAATTCTTTCCGATTGGATCCAAGATCATGTTTTTTTTTTAATCTAAATCTTGTGCTCAGGTGAGGGTTTAGGCAGATCCGGTCCATCTCTCCTCCATTCTATCATCACTCAGGAACATTAAGAACTCTTTCTCTGAACTGAGGCTGTTCAGGGATCTAATGGAAAAGTGGAATTTAAAGTTTAATGAAATATTCCTTCTTTTCCAAAGTGTTTCCCTCCTTAAACCCAGCTTGGAGACATGCAGAACTCTCCGGTTTAGTTCCTGTGTCCTCGTTGGATCCTGAGAAGGTCCTGGAAGGTGACGGCTCATCCAGCTGTTGACCACCAGGAGCCGAGGCTTCTGTTATTCCGTGATATTCCAGTCTGACAGTTGGTTTAGTGCTGTTGACGGAGAGGAAATATTCACAATCCCACTTTTACAGCTTTGATCTGTAAAAACGTTACTGATTCATAAGAAAACTGAAAACCTCGTTCATTTTAATTTCAATTATTTTGTTTTCACGAGTTTCAAAATTGAATTCTTTTGGCTCTTGGTTCCCTCCTGGACGCCTCCCTGGTGAGGTTTTCCGGGTACGTCCAACCGGGAGGAGACCCAAAGGAAGACCCAGGACACGTGGAGGGATTATGTCTCTCAGCTGGCCAGGGAACACCGTGGGATTCCCCCGGAGGAGCTGGCCCAAGTGGCTGGAGAGAGGGAGATCTGGGGCTCCCTGTTTAGGCTGCTGCCCCCACAACCCGACTCTGGATAAGAGGATGGATGATGGATGGATGGATGGATGGATGGATGGATGGATGGATGGATGGATGGATGGATGGATGGGTGGATGGATGGATGGATGATGGATGGATGGATGGATGATGGGTGGATGGATGGATGGATGGATGATGGATGATGGATGGATGGATGGATGGATGATGGATGGATGAATGGATGATGGATGGATGGATGATGGATGATGGATGGATGGATGGATGGATGATGGATGGATGGATGGATGGATGGATGGATGGATGGATGATGGATGGATGGATGGATGATGGGTGGATGGATGGATGGATGGATGATGGATGATGGATGGATGATGGATGGATGATGGATGGATGGATGGAATGGATGATGGATGGATGGATGGATGGATGATGGATGGATGGATGGATGGATGATGGATGGATGGATGATGGATGGATGATGGATGGATGGATGATGGATGGATGATGGATGGATGGATGATGGATAGATGGCTCTTGGTTCCCTTCATGCTGGGTTGTTTGAACCTGTCTTTTTGGTAGAACGTACGGTGGATCTCTAACCGGAAACTCCTCCTATTGTGTAGTTGACTTTCCTGTTTTGTTTAGAAATCAACAAACACTGAACTGATGTTTCGTTACTCAGTAATGGTAAATAGCCTGTATTTGATATATAACCCCCAAAAGCACTTTACAACCCAGTCATCCACCCACACACACACGCTAGTGGTGATGAGCTACATCGTAGCCACAGAAACGAGGCTGCTGAACACCTCTGGCAGAGCAGATTAAGTGTTTTGCTCAAGGACACTACAACGGCAAAAGACTGGGCTCAAACCTGCAACCCCTGTGGGGCGGGCACATAACTCCTGTGCCACTGTCGTCTAAATAAATCTGAATCAGAATCTGAAGAATATTCTAGAACATCATTATCTCTGCTACGAACGAGGGAAGGACTGTGTTCACACTTTAATCAGGAAGAGGATTTCTGAGCATCACTGACCTGAAGGCTGCTGCTAGGAGGTCACGCAGTCAGAGCACTACAGCAGCTTTAGCTAGTTACTCCTGATACCTCAACATGTTTACATTTACCCCATGTGCACCTGGACTTCACTTTTATACTGTGTTTACTTTTATACTCTTACTTCTGTGTGTGTGTGGGGGGGGTCGATAGATTCTGAAAGCAACAACATACTGGGAACATAAACACACACCGGGGAAGATCCAGAGAGAGAAAATCCTGAGAATGCAGCGTGTTAGAGGGTTGAAAGCCTCACACACACGCACACACACACACACACACACACACACACACACAGACAGTATAAAGCCCTCTCACCAGAGGCAACTGGAAGTCTGTGAAGTTGTTTTTTTTTCCACATTTGTTGTTTTTAATGAATGAGTTGATGTTTGGTTCCATCAGCTCAGACTAAACTGGTCTTACTGGGATGACATCAGCATCCACCTCAAGCCAACATTTACAATCTTGCATTCGTCAGACGTTTGTACAGAACCTTCACTTGGATGTTTACAGCTGTTTGTTTTTAGTTCCATTGTGTAATAACAACAATAACAACATTAATAACAACACTAATAATGATAATTATAATAGTGAAAGTCCTCGTGCCGTGTTCGTCCGTCCGTTAACGCCTTAAATCCCAGAACTTTCTCTCTCTGGACGTGTCGACAACACAAAATGCTGTTTTTGTGTCTGTTGGCAGGTAGCAGGCAGTTATCAGGTCTGTCCAGCTGCTTCATGCTCACTAAGCTCTTTACACACACACACACACACCAGCAGCGTCGTTTCCTGTCAGTTGGAGGTTCGACTTTTGCTTTGATGATTTTTATTTTATGAAAAACCTCCAGAAACGGAACTGAAGTCACGTCTGGAGATTCTTTTATTCTGACATTCTTCTGATTAGTTTTAGTATGGAGTCCTAATCTTAGAATTCACAACCTGAACGTTTAGCTTCTATAAGCATGTTTGAGAGGTGAGAGCGGGGCCCCATGGTGGTACGCTGCCCCCTAGGAATCATTTTACAATCAGCCCCTGGACAAAGGCTTTTTCCTGTGGCTGTTTCCTGTTTGGGGCTTTTATTGTTTTTCTGTTAGATTATTTTATGTTCATGTTTAGCTTTTTGCTCGATGACGCTGGTTTCTAGGATTCTTTTACACTTGTTTCTGTAATTCTTACCTGGAGTTACAGGACGCTGAGAGTGGAAGAGCTCCTGTTCTTCCTGCTAATCTGACTTTTTATTCAAGGATTTAAATCAGAGGAAAAGTGAAACAAGCTCAGATTTTAAACATGGAGCTCACGTTTCCATCGTCGGCCTCATGGAGCCGTCTCCTGCTGTTGGTGGGGTACAATACTGGAATCAGAACATCTCCAGTAGCAACGAGGTGTTCATCATTCATTCATTCATTCATTCATTCACCAGTCATCAAGTAGGATGATGAGTCACGTTCCACCACACACACACACACACACACACACACACACACACACACACACACACACACACACACACACACACACACACACACACACACACCCACACACACACACACACACACACACACACACACACACACACACACACACACACACACACACACACACACACCACACACACACACACACACACACACACACACACACACACACACACACACACACACCTCCCTCACCACACACACACACACACACCCACACACACACACACCTACACACACACACACACCTACACACACACACACACCCACACACACACACACACACATACACACACACACACCTACACACACACACACCTACACACACACACACACCTACACACACACACACAAACACACACATACACACACCTACACACACACACACACACACACACACACACACACACACACACACACACACACACACACACACACACACACACACACACACACACACACACACACACCACACACACACACACACACACACACACACCTACACACACACACACACACCACACACACACACACCTACACACACACACACCCACACACACACACACACACACACACACACACACACACACACACACACACACACACACACACACACACACACACACACACACACACACACACACACACACACACACACACACACACACACACACACACACACACACACACACACATACACACACACACACACTTCTCCAAACAGACACAGACATTCCTGGAAGGGGCACTTCATCCCAATTCTCCCCCCCCCCCCCCCCCGGTATTTGGCCAGGAGCAACAGGCGGAATTAAGACGCGACCTTAATCTAGACGGACGTGAGCCGGTGCTTCTTGTCGTCCACAGGTGAGCTGAAGGCTAATTAGTAAATCCAAACTGACTGCAGGGTGTGTGTGTGCGTGTGTATACATGTGTGTGTGTGTGCATTCTTCAGGTCTTTGGTTTTTGTGGAGACGTAATCAGAGTGAATCGTGTTCTTTTCTGTTGGATCTTCATAAATATGATCAGTGATTAGGTCCAGTTAGAGGAGACGTGTTTAATCAGCCTAAAACTTCTGATTATTAACGGTTCGATCTGAACTTCGTCCTTTTAGTCCATCACAGGAGCCTCAGACGGCTCAGGACGGCGTCTGCAGGAGGATGTTCCATAAAGACGAGACAAGGATGGGATTTTCGATGAAGATGGTTTATTAGAAGATGAAACCAAAGGATGGTGAACCAAAGGGCTTTCTCTAACGGAGTTTAACCTGCGTTTAAGAACTAACCCAAAACCCCTTTAAACCTGAAGTTTACCCTTCTGTGAGGCATCATCATACATCAGCTAAAGGCTAAAAGTCTGTCTCATGTTTACCTTTAGCTCTTTCCTTCAACAGAAAAACGAAACCAAAGGGAATCTGGCTCCTCCCACTGGAGCGAACAAAGGGAACCAACGCTAGTTCCTGCAACACCAGAGTTTTAGTAGCTTACAACTCACTCAGGTACAGAACCTGAAGTCCTGAAGCTCAAGTCACGAGTCAGCCTATGAGAGGAGAGTGACCACTGCACAGACCGACTCTTCTCCCCCTGTCCTGACCACAAGCGGCTCCTCAGACGCTGTCCGTGGTGCTGATCTGCCCAGCGAGAGCGGGAGCCTCCAGGGTGGAGCTGTTCTGGTGCTGAAGGATCCAGCAGCGAGGTCTCAGCACGGCTGTGACGGGGACTAAACTCAGACCTCATGAAGAACGGGTTTGACTTTATTCTGTCACATATTTGGTTTTGGTTCGAACCAGCAGGTCTCCGTGTGTCTCCTGCAGACCGCAACTCGATTGGGACAAAAACAGAATTCAGAACCTGAGCGGTCCAATAACCCGGCTCCTCTGAGCCAAACGGACTGAGAGAACACACCCGACCATAAAAGAGCACAGACTTGTGGGTAATCTGGCACGATGATGCGATTTGGTATCCATGACCATTTCCTTGTCTGCTTGACCTCACTTCCTGTTTGTCCCGTCCAGATGGATGAGTCTGTGCTGGATCTGACACACACACACACACACACACACCTACACACACCTACACACACACACACACACACACACACAACGTTTGAGTTTTACTTAACGGTTTTTACCTCGTCGTGCTCTTATTATCCTGACAGGGATTTGAACCCTCAACCCTTTCAGTCCAAAAGCAAGCAGCAACATCCAGCCTTCCAGCTCCTTCTCTTCCTGGAGGATCCCAAACATTTCCCAGAGGCATCAGCGTAACGACTGGGACCAAAGAGCACTGCTTCTGTCTTACGTTCGTTAATACACAGGAAGTTCTCAGACTTCCATGCTTTGACTTCAGCCAAAAACACTTTCAGAGAGGTCGGCCGTCAGACTCGTCCAGAGGTAAATACAGCTGATGGTCTGAGCGATACCATGCTTCCGTAGGATATCACCCAACGGCAGACGCACAAAACAGCAGGGGTCCGAACACTGAACCCTGGTGAGGATGAAGCTGTTCAGAATTTTACTGGTGCATTAATAAGATGAGTTACGGTAGAGCAAAAAGAAATTCAGGGACAGTGAATAAATACACAAATGGCTTTCCTTTATCTCCTGCAGGTCCCAGATCAGACCTCAGAGATGTTAGACCTGGAGAACCTGGTTCCAGGATCAAGACTGAGCAGAACCCGCTCCTGCAGAAGACCTGACAGGTTTCAGTTTCTGATCCTTTGATGTAAAAACCTAAAAAGAACCTCCGACTCCATCAGCATTCCCAGTCTCTCCGGCTATTATACCTGGAGTTCAGCCTCACACACACACACACACACACACACACACACACACACACAGAAAGTGTGTGTGTCAGGGAAACCATTTGGGGTGGGGGGGTATTTGTTGTGCAGGAACGCTGCTCTCAGCACAACCGGAATAACAGCTTTGGAGTTTTCTCCCGTTCCGAGCTGCTTTCTCTGCACATTCACACACAAACAGCTGAGCGGCCGCTCTAATTGGTTTGTCTCACCTGCTGAGACCCACAAACACTCGGCTGACAGGTAAGCAGACGTGTCAGCCTGATGGGCGGGGCTTGTTCGGGCAGTCAGCTGGTTCCTGGAGGGATCAGCTGATATTTAAGGTAAAGAAGGTCAGCGACTCCAGCTGCTCTACTCCAGAGATGACAGGAGAAGTTATTGCTCCTATTTTCCTTCATAAGCCCAGAGGAAACCGCACCAGTAAAACGTTTATATCAAATAAACGACTTCGTCAAACAGACTTTTGGGTCAGACATTTCCTCTCTTCCAATCTAATGTTTGTTTTTTCCAGAGTAAATTTCTCAGATTCTGGTTCTGAACAAACTAAAGTCACAGCTCTGCTGGTTTTCCAGGTTCCAGGAACTTCAGCTCTGGGACGTTTAACCTGCAGGATCCAGACTCGGAGACCCCTCGTCGGGCGATTTTATCCTCTGATTGTTTCTAAATGCTCTGATCTGAAAAAGACGACATTACCTCTGAGAAGGGCTGGTTTCAGTAGTTACTGGTGCTGATTCATTCTGAAGCAGCTTTACTGGGATATTTATCTGTTTTCACTCCTGCAGCAATAAGCACTGAAATTGTAGTCAACCAGGTGAGGAAGCCCCACCCCTTTTGCAGCTCTATAGCTCAGGTAAACGTGACAGTACAAACATCAATCAGAGTTAAAACAGTCTGACTCATTAGGTTTACTGTCAACGAGAGAGAGCTACGTGGCTGGTTACTATGGCGATCCTGATGAGCCACTAGCAGCAGCTTTAACATTTCTGCTGACCACGCATCTCTTCGGTTTAGACAAGTTTTTTAGAAACTTCTGGTTCTGATCCCACCTCCCGGACCGTCCTGGAGACTTGATGAGTTTACTTCTGACCCCGGCTGCTTGCAGGCAGCTTTATTAAGTGTGTAATTAAAGCGGTAAATCAGTGAGAATGTGTGCAGTAAGCAGATCGGAGTCATCTAGAAGAACGTCCCCTAAGTCCACGTGGAAGGACATTTTTGGAAACGAAGCATTGTTATTAGACTCAGATGAACGATAATAATTAAAGGTTTTATTAGCAGCCACATCAGTGACCCGCCATTTAATACACACTTAGCTTCATTACCAACTTCCTGTTTATGTGCGTCATCAGATTGTTGGACCTCCGGGGGGCTGATGTGGAGGAGAGGCTCTCTGATGGGTTTTTTATAGGTCCTGCTAACTTTCATCTGTTTGGGGCTTTTTTGTGTTTTTGTGATGAAGGCAGCTAGCAGGAGAGGTGGAGGAAGATTTTTCATGGATCAGCTAAATAACATCCCATAAACCCCGATGACATCAGTCAGCCTGGTTGTAGATCAGGAGTCTGAAACTTTCACCAGTTTTCATAATAAAAATAGTTTTATAGAAACAAACTTCATTTGATCCTTTAGTTTATGTGGTTGATTAACTCTTTACGTTCCCGTCTGTTTATAATGTCTAGTGGTTACCATCATTCACAATAAAACAGAAAAACTGATCACAGAACCTCAAGGACCGTCTGGATCTGGTCGATGTGAAGATCTGGAAACAAGACCAGTCATCAGAAACTTGCTAGAATCCAAAGTTACACCCAGGTTTCTACAGAAGGTTTCAGGTGAAGAAGCGAGTCCTCCACCTCCAGACCCCGGGCCCAGACCTGAGTCTGGACTTCATCTAAGTCTCAAACGTCCTGGGCCTTCAGCTTTTAGACTAAACATTGATCTCACGTCTCCTGGGGCTCAAAGGAGACGTAGAATGAATTATCATCAGCGACCTAAAACATTTGTCATGTAGAAGACACGTAAAACAGGGTTAGAGTTGGATTAAAACGAGCAGAAACACTGATCGATAATGTCAAAAGAGACAAACACAAAAACCAGAATCCCTTCAGGTTTGGTGCTAAAACATTCATGGAGCTCTCCAGATTCATTAGTGACCCACAACCGCGCTCCTCATTCATATTTTAAGCTACAAATTATTACAAATCCCGACGCAAAAGGAATAATGGAGCGTGAAAGTGGTTCCCATGGAGACGTTCCAACATCTGGTGTTGGTGTAGATGTCTGCTGCTGGGTTGTTAGATCAGGTTCTGACCTGAAATCACCCCTAAACGCCCCCCCGAGCCGCCTGAGACCAGGTCTGGGTCCTGGCCTTAAAAGGCTGCAGGACGGAGTCAGACACCCGTCTGTAAAGCTTCTCTTATTTTAAGGAAGTTGTTTTCTGTGGAGCAGGAATCTGCTTTTGTGCTTCAGAGGTGTGAAAGTGTAGCCGACAGATGGTGGAGTCGGCGTGTGATTCCCCGCTGCTGTAGGAAAGTTTAAAGTAGGGCAGCTTAAAGGCAGAACAAAGCTCCCGGAACATGCCGGGGTAACTTTTCCTTTAAAAATACATGAAGCACACACACACACACACACACACACACACACACACACGCATGAAACATTAAGCAGCAGCAGAGAAGTCGTTTAACCAGGAGCTCAGGGACGCGACACCGTGAACACGTCTTTCTGGTACCCGGAGTCTCGACCCGAGAGCCCGTCGGCTCTGGAACATCGAACCTCTGCTGCTGTTTACTTCATAAAAATTGTTTTGTTGTAAATTTTCTCATTTTCTTTTCTTTTTGGGACTTATAAAAACACTTATTTTTGTCTTCTTTTTTTTTTTTTGCAAATTTAAACTTTAATCCTTAATTTAAGCTGAACTAAACGGGTTGAGTGGAGCATCCAACACATAAAACATCTAACCTGCTACAGAAAACCAGAAACGGACTAGCTCTGATCGGATAGACAAGCTAACAGCTAGTCTGAGCAACAATCACAAAAATCTTTGGTTTTCCAACACAGATAATTTAAAGAGTCTGAGACCTGAAGGTCTTCAGCCTTTCAGTGGTGGAATTACTTCTGTGAGTTGGTGATTAAAGTTAAAGTTAAAGTCCCAAGTCATCATCACACACTGGTGAAATTACATCTCCGCATTTGACCCATCCCCGTGGTGGGGAGCGGTGAGCTGCAGCTGTGGCCACGCTCAGGAACTATTTGGTGGTTTAACCCCCCAATCCAACCCCTTAGTGCTGAGTGTCAAGCAAGGAAGCATTGGGTCCCATTTTTTCAAAGTCTTTGGTATGACCCAACCGGGAATCGAACCCAGATCTCCGAGTCCCGGGGCGGACACTCTACCACTAGGTCACCGGAGCTGGTTAAAGTTATAACCTGTCAATATAAAAATGTTCGTGAAGTTCTCTGTCAGAAATCAATCTCACCAGTTTTACTTGTTTCAGGGCTCTGTTTCTGGCCACGCCCACCCATCCCCTGATTGGCTGCTCTGAGGTGAGAAGCTCTGTTATCACTGAAAGAAAACAGATGAATGGTTTTATTCATGTTTGGAGAGTTTATAGAGGCAGAAGAAGATAATACGACCTCTTTAATTACCTCGGGCGTAGCGGGAGGTCTTTAGGTGGATTGGTGCTGTGTCTGCAGTGATGCGGGCGTTGTACCGGTCTGCCATAGTGAAGAGAGAGCTGAGCCAGAAGAAGAAGATCTTGATTTACCGGTTGATCTACGTTCCTACCCTCACCTATGGTCACGAGCTTTGGGTAGGGTTCTCTGCAGGGTGTGTGGGCTCTCCCTTAGAGATAGGGTGAGAAGCTCGGTCATCCAGAGAGTAGACCCGCTGCTCTCCTGGACGCCTCCCTGGTGAGGTTTTCCAGGCACGTCCAACCAGGAGGAGACCCAAAGGAAGACCCAGGACACGTTGGAGGGACTATGTCTGTCAGCTGGCCAAGGAACGCCTTGGGATTCCCCTGGAGGAGCTGGCCCAAGTGGCTGGAGAGAGGGAGGTCTGGGCCTCTCTATCCACACCAGGATAATCGTGCTGATTTTTACCCACAATAAGGACGTGCCAGATCACTATAACCGCCCTGGTGATCATCTTTTCAGATATTCCTGCCATGTGTGGTGTGTTAATATTGCTTTGGGTGCTTGGGAGCATGCGGGACCGCTCCAATCATGAAGTGGAGTTATTCAACACGTTGGAATGTCCTGGTCCGATACGAGTGTGCTGCTGTTATTTACATGGACTTTACGGGGTTTTCCCGTGTAATTTAGCGGTGGTTTGTAGAACTCCAAACCACGTCATTCACCTCTTGGCTTGTGACAGAAATAATATTTTATCAGTATTTTCAGTTTAATAGACGTCAGAAATCCAGCGTGAAGATTTAAAACAAAAAAAGACCTGAACTCAGACCTTAGTTCTGTTAAACTCCATCAGGTCGTATTCAGCCTGTTGACAAACAGGATAACAACCGTTGCTGAATATGTTGCCATGGCAACAGGGGAGGAGTTCGTTCTTTGTTTTTATTTGATTTTGATGATGGATCGCTGTCAAAAGGAAAATGAAATGAATGGATCACCTGAGAAAATCTATCTCATTCACACACAGAACAAAAGTGTGTGTGTGTGTGTGTGTGTGTGTGTGTGTGTGTGTGTGTGTGTGTGTGTGTGTGTGTGTGTGTGTGTGTGTGTGTGTGTGTGTGTGTGTGTGTGTGTGTGTGTGCTGTTGCTCAGGTGACAGGGCTGCTGTCACACCTACGTCAGGTGTGTGTTTGCTGCCAGTCATGATAATCTGATGACTGAGGATTTGATTACGAGGAGGGGAAATGCGTTTGGGAGTGACGTCACCGAGCTGTTGGGACACACGTGTGACACAGCTGTCTGCTGTGTCCCGTATTGATTTAGGATTGTGCTCCGCAGCTTCTTGCTGTTTGGTCTAAAGCCTCCAAACTGGTTTAAGAATCTGTTGTTAGACTTCTAACTGGTTCCAGTTAGCACTATTGCTTTGATTCCCAGTCTAATTGTGAGCTTTAATAATCAGGCACCGCTTTTCCTAATACCGTGTTTCTCAGTTCTTTTCCATCAAATCTAATGTGAAACTGCTCACTCACTTGGCAATAACATGATTCTGACTCAGATCAGGGCTTAGCATACGGTTAGCTAACCTCCAAGCTAACCGCGGTTAGCTAATAACAGGTTTGTTTTACCCTGAACAGAGCCAGGTGCATCTGCATTAGTGTTAACCTCAACAGCTCTGCTGTTATTTATTATTACTGTGGAGCTGGACTCATCTCCAACAGTTCAAGCAGGAAAATCTATTAGCAAATTAGCTCCACCAAGCAGTTTCCTCACCAGCCATTCAAAGTTAATCCAGGTGTTATGAAGGCCTCGTCTTATTTTCTTGTTGTTTTCTGCTGACAGGCGTCACTTCGGCTGTTTACTCCATAGATATCATATATATCACTATGCCTTAACTGGGAGTCGACAGCGTCCCTACACGGTGGCCATCTTACCTCGGACAGCTTATGTTCCGTTCTCAATGGTAGCAGATGAAAGGTGAGAGAACAACTTAAACAAAAACACTCTTAACTCGATTAAAAATGAACGGATTTACAAGCCGGTTGCATTATTACAATCCTTATAACACATAGGCTTGATAGGACATACTTTAACATTTTTAAATTAATGGGCCAAATCCGTCATATTTTACAGCCACATCTCTGACGTTTATAACAAACCAAACCGTTTGAAAATCGGTTAAAAATTGAGCAAGTTAGAGTTATTTAAATAGTACATGCACCATTGACACCAATGTTACGAAAGGGGGCAGCTGTCCGAGGTAAGATGGCCGCTGCGTAGGGACGTTCGTCCAATCGACGAACAGCGCGGGTAAGGCATCTAGTGTTTATATGATATCTGTGGTTTACTCTCCCACCTCGTGTCCTGTGTGTGTTTATATCAAAGACTGTATGGTTTATATGCTCTTCTTCTGTTGGGTTAAAATGGCAGCCTGTTGATTAGTCTGAGCGCTGCTGCCACCTAGTGACTGGGGGTGGTTTTGCGTTCCAGGATGAAAAAATATGATTAAAGATATTGGAATTCCTTGCCCCCCCAAACCCTGGTGCTCCCCTGGGGGGGCCGTGCCTCACTAATTGAGAAACGTTGACCTAATAGGAGACATATTATGTAAAACTGTTTTTCAGGCGTTTCAACTGTTGTGATTGTGCTGTGATGGCTGTCTGGGTCCTCACCCTGCAGCTGTAAAGAAAACATTTCATTCTACAACAAAACTCTTGGTTCAGTCAGAGAGTTCTGATGAGTTGTGTCACTCTGGTGTTGGTTTGATACACAGACTTATCCTGTTTCCATCTGAGTTTGTGGAATTAAACCAACAACGTAGTAAACGCTGTTGTTTATGTCTGCTGGACAGCAGTTCTGACCCATCAGCAGATCCAGTCGCTTACTGGCACAGATTCATGGATCAAAGCTGAGTTTTATAATCCACCCCTCTACCTGCTGGAGGAACACATCACTCACTGCTGCTTCCTCTGAAATGAGCTGATGTCATCATGAAGCGCTGCATGTCCAACTGGGTGCAGGTGTGCAGAGAAAATAATGATGTTACATGCATCTGCTGGCTGCAGAAATGAGCTGTGCATGTGTGCGTGTGTGTGTGTGTGTGTGTGTGTGTGTGTGTGTGTGTGTGTGTGTGTGTGTGTGTGTGTGTGTGTGTGTGTGTGCGTGTGTGTTTTGTATTTTTTAGGAGTGTGTCTGCAGCTGTCTGCAGAAACACACATTTCCTCCTCTGCTTCCCCTCCTGTAATTATTGGTGAGTGTTTTTGCTGCTCTGTGGCAGCTGGCTGACAGCGACATTTAGACACCTGGCTACACACACACACACACACACACACACACACACACACACACACACACACACACACACCACAGCGATAGGCTATGCTAATAGAGGGTGTAAAAACTGTTTAGTTAATGTTGGAGCAAAAGCCCTGTTCCTCGTTCTGCAGGAGTTCATTAACATCCTCATGGAGTCAGATCCAGTCCTGAAAGGAGTTCTGTTTGCTAATCACCTGTATCTGCAGGAACACTTACCTCCAGATCTGTGAGGAACCAATACAACACTTCTCCACATGCTATGACCATGATGCATTAAATCCACCTGAAGAGTCCAAACAGACAAACGCAGCAGATAAAAGCAAAAGTAGAGCAATTAGTAGCAAATCTAGACTGTGTGTGTGTGTGTGTGTGTGTGTGTGTGTCCATAACCAGATACTCATTGTCATCCTTGATGCTTGTTGCCATGGTTACAGCTCTCACTGGTTTAGTGAAATCCCAAATTTTTGTCCCACCTCAACATTTGTGTGACCGGTAAGGAGAGAGATTACGACAACCTGTGTGTGTGTGTGTGTGTGTGTGTGTGTGTGTGTGTGTGTGTGTGTGTGTGTGTGTGTGTGTGTGTGTGATTATTTCAATGGAAAAAAGTGTTTTTGCCCCAGAACTGTAATTACTACTGGAGTTGTCGTCACATTTCTACCTGCAGGAGATCTTCTGCTTCACAGTAAATCTCCAGAAAGTCAGACTTGAACAGAAATCAAACCTTCCGCTGTTTGACAGACGGGAGATCTCCAGGAAGTTTCCCTGCAGAAAGACGAAGCGCTTTGGAACAAAGATGAAGCAGAAAAACAAAAAACAAAACCCTGACGATCGTAACTTTAATAAGCTGCAGAAAGCTGCTGAGGGATGGAAATTAAAACAGAGCCGCTGGAGATGTAATGTGGGCCACATGGAGTATGTTCAGATAATCTAATTACACTCGGAGACGAGGAGAGGAGCTCCGATAGACGAGGAGGGCTTTTCTCAGCAGAACAAAACAACATCAGTCCCACTAATAAATAACCTCGTCTGCAATAAAGAGATACAGGAGGTAAAGAGCTGTTTTACACCATGGATGGATGGATGGATGGATGGATGGATGGATGGATGGATGGATGGATGGATGGATGGATGGATGGATGGATGGATGGATGGATGGATGGATGGATGGATGGATGATGGATGGATGGATGATGATGGATGGATGGATGATGGATGGATGGATGGGAACCAGTGTTCCATGGTGTTTCTGACCAGTTTTAACTCGTTTTTAATCTCGTCGTTTCTCCTCTCACGGAACCTTAATCTGCTCATTAAACTTGATTGAATTTCTAAGTTATGATGAAACTAAATTAGATCCTGAAACCTGAAGCGATCAGTGGAGAACGTTTAAACATTCATCATAAAAACCCACCGTGAAGTCCTGCTGCTTCATCATCAGCCTGACCCTAACTCTTAGTTCATCCTGGGGTTGTTGTTTTTTTTTTTCGGAGAGAAAAGTTCCAGGTGGGAAAACTGGACCTCTCCAGCTCCTCCTGGAAGATCCCAAGCTGTTCCCAGACCAGGCTCCTTCTCCTCCTGCTGGTCACATGTTCTTGTGGACAGACTTCCCACTCCTCCCCCAGGAGTTGTTGAAGGTCCACCATTATGGTGGTGATGGTGATCACTCCACAGCATGACCAAGCTTTCCTGGAGCTCTCAGGAGCCAATCAGGTTCCAGTCATGCACCTGTGACTGGAACTCACCTGGCCGTACCTGAAACTCAGATTCTGGAACATCTTTTGGAGTGCTCCCCACACGTTTGAGTGTTCTTCATCCCACAGATGCTCCACCATAGGGTCTGCTTCTGCCCCTCCCAGTAGGAAGGAACCTCCAAGGTGTCCTCCTGATCAAACATCTGAACCACGAGGAGGAAGCTGGTTTTTCTAAGTATCTCCTGTAGGAAACAAACGTGGCGTTGTGATTGTTTACTTAACCCTAACCCTGGGTTGGAAAATAAACGTAAAATAACAAAACGCAGTATTTTATTGAGCCAGGCCTGCTGGACCCTAACCCTCTAAATGACCATTCATCCATCCATCCATCCATCCATCCATTTTCATCCGCTTATCCGGAGTCGGGTCGCAGGGGCAGCAGCTTAACGAGGGAGGCCCAGACTTCCCTCTCTTCAGCCACTTGGGCCAGCTCCTCCGGGGGAATCCCAAGGCGTTCCCTGGCCAGCTGAGAGACATAGTCCCTCCAGCGTGTCCTGGGTCTTCCTTTAGGTCTCCTCCTGGTTGGACGTGTCCAGAAAACCTCACCAGGGAGGCGTCCAGGAGGCATCCTGACCAGATGCCCGAGCCACCTCGACTGGCTCCTTAAAAAAACAAAAAGGCTAAATGTAACTTTTTTGTTCTCTGTGAAACATTTCAGGACTTTTCCTGCATCTTTTGAGCTCCTACTCATGATAAAGGAGTAAAATATAGAAACAGGTCTGATTCTGGTTCCATACGGATCATGTTAACGTATAAAATCTGATTTTCAGGTATTAAAGTACTTCAGCAGAACCGCCTCACAGCAGGAAAACTAACGTTTGGAAACCACGTATTTTAGTCTCACAACTTTATTGGTGCCTCAAACAACCTCGCTTGTGTTTTACTTCACTTGTGTTGCTTTAAAGGATAATGAGTTTTCTGCCTTCAAGCAAACAGTTAAAATGCATCCAGTCAGTTCTAATTATTCCTCTATGAAACTCCAACAGGAGCTAAAATCCAGGAATAACACCATGAAACCGTTCCTGGAATCAGGACGGAGCAACAACTCAAACATTTACCTTTAAAGACACTCAGGAGGGTAATTAAAGGTGAGACGTCTCCAGCAGAGACTCCACACCGAGTTTCCCTCCAAGCAGCGCTGCAGTGGAGCAAAAGCACGTTCACCCCCGTTATTAGAGCCAGAACTGAGAGGAGAAGATGAAGAGCGAAGATGACCTCAACCACAATATGTCTGCATCATCATGTCTTATTAAAGCTCGCTGCAGGGAAATGCAGAAAACCCGAGGTCTGCAAACTACAAAGCAAAGGCAGAGAAGAAAAGCAGGAGGAGAAAATGAAATTCAGAAAAGAGAGAGAAAAGGATGAGTGGGGAGGTGAGCGGACAGAGGAGCATCCAAATGTCCTCCAGCTGCTGGATTTCATCCTCGCCTTCTCACACTTACAGAACGACAGGCGTGAAAAAGTTCGGTTAGGTAGGCGTTAAAGTTTCAGCTCCTCTGAGGAGTTAACTTCCTGTTAAAGTTTCTGGAGAAACATGTAAAAATATCCTCCAGCTGAAGATCCTTCAGATCAGGGAGAAACATTCAGATCAATTATTTTAACGATTTCCCTAAAATGTCTGAATGACTTTGAGAGCAGAATGTTACGGTTTAACTCTTCATTTGGTCTAAAATTACTTTGAACTCCTGTTTTTCACAATAAAAGTCTTCTATTGAAATTTATCATCAATGTTCACGTCAGATGAACAAAGAGAGAGCAGCAGGTTTCAGATGAAGGTCCTAATCCCAGATCTCCATCTGGATGCTTTAAGGCCAAAAGTGGTTTGATGAGAATTTGTGACGATGGTTTACGAAGAGTTAATAAAAAACTTCTCCGAGTTCAGTCCCAGATCTAAAATCCACCAGAGTGTGGGAGGAAAGGGAAACAGACATTCCTCTGATGGATTATTCTGAAAGGTGTCAGTTTGTGGTAGAAGGTTGACACTAAATTAGAAAAAAACACAAAATGCTGCAGGGCAAAGGATCCAAGCAAAGTCCAAAACCCAAACCCAAAAGTGCAGAAACCCAGCTCTGATCAGGAACAGAAGGTGCAACCCGACAGGGATGGTAGGAAGAACAGAGCGGAGTCGTGAGGAGCAGCAGGAACATCTACAGAGCTCAAAAACACACTGAGCAGAAAGAAACCAACTACTGACATAAACCCATGTGATGGTGGAGTATCTAAAGGTCTCAGGAGGATTTTCTCCAAACATCCTGATGAATTTCAAACCCAACGGGACCTTCAGACAGAAGCTGCTTCATCCTCGTGATCCAGCTGAGTTATGTGGTTCAGGCTCTGGAGCATCCCAGAGTTTATGCTTATTTTCTCTTCTGAGTCTTGACCCCACTTCCTTTGTTTTTTCCTTCAGAAGAGTTTAGTTCTCCGTTTTACTCGTTCTCCATGTGAACTCTGGACATTATGGATACAACAAGTTCTTTGGTCTCTGATTAGAGCTTCCTGGAGCACCGCCTCCGTGGCCTAATGGATGAGGCTCTGGCCTCCTGAGCCAAGGATTGTGGGCGGAAGTCCCATCTGTGGTGCTCTGATGGGAAGACTTCCTGAGCTCCATCCTAGTCGCCGAAGTAACGTCATCATGTAATAAATCTGTTTCATGTCCATCACATAAAACCACATTTCCTGGAAACCTTTCCAGATTAATTATGAAGCTTTGTTGGCAGAAGCTGCTGATGCAGATTTGATGTTTTTATAGAAAATTCTGGGATGCTGAAACCTTTTTTTTTTTACAAACATATAAATGTCAGCTCCATCCACCCCGCTGGTGTTTAGTGAAGCTACCCCGACAGCTGTCAGTACACACAAACTCATCTCAACATGAAGCACAAAATATTTTTGTGCTCTTGGAAGCAACTTGTCTCTCAGATTTACAAATCTGACATATCCCCTTCTGTCTAGATGTTGTCAACATTGCAAACAATTTCAAATATTCATAGTAGGGTTCCTGGATTTGTGTCTTTTCCATCTATGAGAGAGCTGAAAGCTTGTGCTGCTGATTTTCTTCTGGTCAGACGAGATCAGGTCAAAGCCGATGAGATCAGCCACACAAACTGGACTCTAGTGGACTCTAGTGGACCCTACTGGACCCTAGTCGTCTCTAGTGGACCCTACTGGACTCTAGTGGACTCAGTGGTCTCTAGTGGACCCTACTGGACCCTAGTCGTCTCTAGTGGACTCTAGTGGACCCTAGTGGTCTCTAGTGGACTCTAGTGGACCCTACTGGACTCTAGTGGTCTCTAGTGGACCCTAGTGGTCTCTAGTGGACTCTAGTGGACCCTACTGGACTCTAGTGGTCTCTAGTGGACCCTACTGGACTCTAGTGGACTCTAGTGGACCCTAGTGGTCTCTAGTGGACTCTAGCGGACCCTACTGGACCCTAGTGGTCTCTAGTGGACCCTACTGGACTCTAGTGGACTCTAGTGGTCTCTAGTGGACTCTAGTGGACCCTACTGGACCCTAGTGGTCTCTAGTGGACCCTAGTGGTCTCTAGTGGACCCTACTGGACTCTAGTGGACTCTAGTGGACCCTACTGGACCCTAGTGGTCTCTAGTGGACTCTAGTGGACCCTACTGGACTCTAGTGGTCTCTAGTGGACCCTACTGGACTCTAGTGGACTCTAGTGGTCTCTAGTGGACTCTAGTGGACCCTACTGGATCCTAGTGGTCTCTAGTGGACCCTAGTGGTCTCTAGTGGACCCTACTGGACTCTAGTGGACTCTAGTGGACTCTAGTGGACCCTAGTGGTCTCTAGTGGACTCTAGTGGACCCTACTGGACTCTAGTGGTCTCTAGTGGACCCTAGTGGTCTCTAGTGGACTCTAGTGGACCCTAGTGGTCTCTAGTGGACTCTAGCGGACCCTACTGGACCCTAGTGGTCTCTAGTGGACCCTACTGGACTCTAGTGGACTCTAGTGGACTCTAGTGGACCCTACTGGACCCTAGTGGTCTCTAGTGGACTCTAGTGGACCCTACTGGACTCTAGTGGTCTCTAGTGGACTCTACTGGACTCTAGTGGTCTCTAGTGGACCCTACTGGACTCTAGTGGACTCTAGTGGTCTCCAGTGGACTCTAGTGGACCCTACTGGTCTCTAGTGGACCCTACTGGACTCTAGTGGACCCTAGTGGACCCTAGTCGTCTCTAGTAGACCCTACTAGACTCTAGTGGACTCTAGTGGACCCTACTGAACCCTAGTGGTCTCTAGTGGTCTCTAGTGGACTCTAGTGGACCCTACTGGACCCTAGTGGCCTCTAGTGGACCCTACTGGACTCTAGTGGACTCAAGTGGTCTCTAGTGGATCCTACTGGACCCTAGTGGCCTCTAGTGGACCCTACTGGACTCTAGTGGTCTCTAGTGGACCCTAGTGGTCTCTAGTGGACCCTACTGGACCCTAGTGGTCTCTAGTGGACCCTACTGGACTCTAGTGGACTCTAGTGGACCCTACTGGACCCTAGTGGTCTCTAGTGGACCCTACTGGACCCTAGTGGTCTCTAGTGGACCCTAGTGGTCTCTAGTGGACCCTACTGGACTCTAGTGAACTCTAGTGGACTCTAGTGGACCCTAGTGGTCTCTAGTGGACTCTAGTGGACCCTACTGGACTCTAGTGGTCTCTAGTGGACTCTACTGGACTCTAGTGGACTCTAGTGGACCCTACTGGACTCTAGTGGTCTCTAGTGGACTCTACTGGACTCTAGTGGTCTCTAGTGGATGTTACATTGGTATCAGTTTATATCTAAAACAATCATCGGCAGAACTCCATCATATCTTCACTCATTATGGTAAATGGCCTGTATTTGTATAGCGCCTTCTTAGGGTTCTACAACCCCCCAAGGCGCTTCACAACACAATCAGTCATCCATCCATTCACATGCTGGTGGGGATGAGCTACATCGTAGCTACAGCTGCCCTGGGGCGCACTGACAGAGGCGGGGCCTGCCGTACACTGGCACCACCGGTCCCTCCGACATTACTCATCCCTTCCAACAACCAGCAAAATTTACGTTCCAGTAACCTAATCTCTATGGTTATTCCCAAAGCTCGCACCTCCTTTGGCCGCTCCTCGTTCCAGTTTGCTGCTCCCAACGACTGGAATGAGCTGCAGAAATCACTAAAGCTCACTACCTACGTTCCATTATCTACCTTCAATCATTCGTGAACAGTTTCTGATCCATGGGCCTGCTGCTGAGTGCCTAAAGATTGTTTCAAGTCTGTTTTGGTTGGTTGTACATATGAAATATGAGAACAGTCCTTATGTCTGTTTCTATCTTGATGCGATGTGCTCGCTCTCTTGGATCTTGGTGAGACTCTAGCAGCAGCTTTCTGAATTAGCTGCAGTTGCTTCACAGCTTTAATGAGAAGACCAGACAACAGACTGTTGCAGTAGTCCAGCCTGCTGGAGATGAGCACATCTCCATCAATCCATCCATATTGTTCTACTTCTCTCAGGTCATGTTGTCATGGTAACAAACTCAGGAGGGGGGCCTAGACCTCCCGTCTCCCACAGTCACTCCCCAGCTCCTCCTGGGAAAGTGATTCGAGATTAGAGAGGATGAATAATCCCTCCACTGAGTTCTGGTTCTGAGCCTGGAAAACATCCACCACAAGGAGGCGCCATGATGAGACCTCTGAACCTCCTCAGTTGTCTCCTTTCGATGAGGAGGAGCAGCAGTGATACGCTGAGCCTCTCTCCTGTCATCTTTATCTCTAATAAAACACCTAAATCTATACATCTAATCACCCACGTGGACTTTTAGTTTATGTGTCCTTTAAAATAAAACATTTTATAAAACAAGAATATTTTATTTGTTTCATCTGAAAACCTTCTTAGATTAGAATTTTTAATCATCAGATTACAACCAGTCCAGTGGATTAATGATGTGTTCAAATGAATGTTTCATCAGCAGATCTAAGCGGAGGCTGCTGACATCATGCAGAATAAACGGAGTTTATTATGAGTTCAGTCAGTAATCCTTCTCTCTTTAGCTCTGCTTCCCTTTCACGTCTCTTCTGACTCACATTGTAAGCTAACAGTGAAAGTGACAGCCATGTGAGGATTTAGCTCTGCTGTGTCCTCACAGATGACAGCTGTTATCACGCAGGAAACAATAATCTAAGTCAGTTCTCCAGAACAGAGCTTAATATAGCTGCTTTTCACTGTCAACTCTGCAGGAGGAAGCAGGGAGATTCCGGAACAAAGAGAAGAAAGGAGATTAACATGAAGTCATTAATTTTAACATCTAATGACTGATTTAGGACGCCTGTAGGTGTTTGGTCTCCCGTAGGTGAAACGATTTCTCCTCAGGCTGCAGAAACATGAGAATCAGAGGGATAGAACCATCATGATGCTGCAGATCAACACTGGCCAGAGTCTTCTGCAACGATGGACGGACTCCCAGGAGGTTTCCTGTTGGACTGGCCCTCCTCCTGACCCCTAAACCTAGCTGTAAACCTGCTAACTAGCACTCTGGGAGGCACCAGCTGATCCATGATCTGTGTCTCTGATACCTGCTGACGACCTCTCATCCCTGTGGAGGAGTTTTGTGCTGCTCTTCTCTGCAGGAGCGTCTGAATTCAGACTCATCGGAGGGTTTTCCTGCACCAGACCAGATTAAGGTCAAAGGTCAGATGTTCTGATGTTTACAACAAGTGGTCCTGGTTGATTTGGGGAGATTTGTTTCTTTAATCAATGAAATCCTGCATTTTGTTTTGATTCGGCTCGATGCAGAAATCCGTAGACGTGTGGCTCTCTGCCTCCCAGTCCCGTCAGAGTGAGGCAGCGGGAAGAGAAATACAACGAGTGAGATGGAGAAGAGCACACACACATTCAGAACAGCCTCCAAAGGCCAAATAAAGCAGCTGTGACACAATCAGGTCGATGAGGTTTAACGAGCCTTTTTGCATTTTGCCGACACAGTCGATGGATTTCCAGTGAGAACGTTTAGCTGGTTTCCATTAATACCAGTCCAGTTCTGGTGTCTGAAGCTGCTGCCAGATCAACAACTGAACACAGCCTGTTAGTTTGTTTGGCTCATCATCAATCTGAAAATATCTCATTCAGATCAGCTGTTGCACCAGACATTTGTCTCCTCGTCTTTACTTCCTGCCAAATAATGCTGCTTTCACTCATAAACAGGAAGTTATAGCATCTTCATTCATCCATAAATAGCCTGAACACAGCTGAGGAAGCTCGGTGTTGTTTCTTAGTGTTTATGATCATGTTTGATTATTTTGGTCTGATCACAACTTCATCTTTAATAATCGTCTGAGATTCAAAGGAAACCTAATTCTTGCACACGTGTGAAAGAAGCATCACCGAACTAAAACCTGACTCAGGACGGTGCAGTGAGGCATGATGGGAACTCACAGACCTCAGAGGGAAAACCGGGACAGTAACCGGAGAAAAAAGTAAAGAAAGAGACAAATGAGTCCTGCGTGGAGGTACAGGGACCGTCGGGGGAGAGGACGGCCGACTCTGCAGCAAAACAATAAAGAGATAAAGAAATAATGAGAGGAATGACGGATGGAGGAAGAAAAAGATCAATGATGAGAAAGAGAGGAGAATCTGTGTGTAATTATGACTCTGAAAACAGGAAGTCTGCAAAAACACACACAGGCACACACACATTCTCATCTAACCATCTTAGTGAGGACTGTCCATTGACTTCCATTCATTTTTTTTTTTCATTTTAGTGACTGTATTATGCCTAACCCCAAATGTCCACACTTTGATGTATAGACACAGGCATAATCTACTAAAGCAGCATCCCACTTTTCCTCCTTTCAGGAATTCTGTAGGATTGTTTTGGAATTCCATGAAAGTGATGGTCTTACCCTGTACTTTGATATAATGTAGAAGTACGTCAGATCATCACAGAGCGTGAGTGTTTGTGGACGTATAGACTGATGCAGAGTTGGTGATGTTTCTCATGGATGTCATCCTCTCCATCATCCCTCATCCTGGTGGGCTTCCTCTCCATCACCAGCGGTGAGCAGGACCGTGTTTCAGCAGAGGTTTTCTTAGACGTGGACCCAAGGCGAGTGGTAGCTAGAACTCCTACCAGGAACTAGGGTTACCCCCTCTATCCAGGTTACATCCTGTTTGTTTGTTTTGGTTCTGGGACTCAGATGAGGTAAAACCTCGTTACATCCTGAACACACACAGGTCCCGGTCCCGCTGGGAGCCTTATTAACCCTCATTAGCCGTTCCTCTCAGCTATTAATGAGACGGTCTCTTGACGAGCGCTTCCTGCTGAGCACGCTCAGCGTGCATCATGTGAACAAGCAGCAGAGGAGTCGAGGATGCGGAGAGAGGGAGAACAAACAGATGGAAACAAACATAGGAACATTCAGCAGTTGGAGCCAGAACCGGCCCGGTTGTGTCTGAATTCCGTCCAGAACCGAGCTGCAGACGAGTGACTCTGCTCAGCGTCTGTCTGACAGACGTGTGAACAAACATGATGAGGTGACAGAAACAGAACCACAGTTCTGGTGTTTGTGAGTCGGATCGGCCCGCTGATCCTCACAGGCCTCAGACAAACCTGGTCTCTGAGACCCGGAGTGGGTTTTGACCAAATCCCGCCGAGTTTGGGAGACGAGCAGGACTTCCTCATGAGAGTTGGGTCTTCTGGGAGCCAAATATAAAGAATCTGGTTTTATTTTATTTCTTCACCAACACAAGCTCAGAGTTTATTGCTGGATTTAGTTTTTCTCTCTGAACTTTATTCCTTCCCTCGGATGGATGAGGTCAGGTTCTGGTAGAGCAGCGGTTCTGTTGGACCCGGAGCTCTCTGTGTCCACTAGCTGCTGCTCTCTGACCTTTGACCCCACTGGAAGGTCGGCGTGTGGAACTGGAGCTGTGTGGGCCAGAATCAGATCAGAACCAGAACCGCCTAAAGCATCAACCATTACATCCCACCAGGTGTTACTGGTACCTGGACCTGGGGCCGCGCTGTGTTACGACTGATAATAAATATTCTACAAAGCCTCTGGATTATAATCTGTAGAAGTAAATCTAGATGATTTTGTTAGCAGACGAGTTTTTCCTGATTTTTCTGTTAAACGTCAATATTAGATTCAATTAATCAGAACCTCTGAGCATCACATATTTTATTAAACATGAGTTTGATTCGATCTATAAATGAGGTGATGGAGTCAATCCTTCCTGAAGCAGCAGTCTGAATCCTCAGAAACTAGATGTAACCTGATAAACCTGTTCCATGTGCCTCTAAGTCGAGCTACGGCCATAATCACGCTAACACCTTAACAGTTTGATGGTGTTACACGTAACAGGCAGCGTCTTGTGGCAATGAAGTTATCAGAAGGTCACTTCCACACGGGGGAGTCCTCAGTCCGGTCACAACTAGACTCAGCTGGATTGTTGTTTACATGCAGACAGATTCGGTTTACTAACCGCATCATCCGGGTACGTTAGCTCGATTAGGAGTAGTCCAGTTCGGTTCGACGTCAGCTGGACTAAAGCAATCATTCGATTTTCTGACAGTACATGGTTCTGACCCGATCGAGCATCAGAATCCCTTCTGGTTTCCTGTCAGGAGTTCTAGTTCCTAGACTTCCTGTTAATCCAACATGCTGTTCATCAGGAGTCACACCTCAGAGAGAGCATTACTGTTTCTCTAACTTTATTTTCTCCATTTAGACCCAAAAAATAATAAAAAGAACTTCAACTTTTCTTCTGAAAGAAACACACACACACACACACACACACACACACACACAAATGGGACTGTGGTCAGTAGTGATGCGGGTCCCGCGGGTCCCGCGGGTTACCCGTGGGTCGGGTTGGGTCGGGTCAGTAAATTATTAATTCAGTGCGGTGCGGTTTGGGGCGGGTTCATCAAATATATATATTATATAGATATGCACACTGAAGATAAAGACATTAATCAATGCTTAATTTTGGAAAACATAATATTTAGGTAAACACGGTCATGTTTTAAAACGTTATAACGTCAGATAACCTTTGACCCTATGACGTAGGCACGTAGAACGCTGCAGCAAAGTGCGCTCCAAGCAGGTGGCAGGCAGCCACGTCAACAAAACGATAGAGGAAGATATTTTGGATAAAGTTCGTTTGGGAGTTTCTATTCTGAAAAGAAAGGAGGGACAAACTAATCGCGTGTTTGAGAAAGATTCAGCGAGGTAAGAAGCTCAATATTATAACGTGTTTTTCAGACGTTTTGAAATCTGCGGTACCCGTGGGTTGAAAAAAACCCTAACCCGCACATCACTAGTGGTCGGGGGGGTTGATTGGACCGTGTTCAGACGTCAGCAGGTGGATCAGAACCAAACAACTCGGGGACATTTTCGGGCATCAGCGAATCTAAATGTGACCTCTAAACCCAACCCTGATGTTGGGTAAACCCAACCCTTGAGTCTCGTGTTTTTGAGCTTTGTGGGAACAAGAACTGAGTGTTTATTTAAAACCTGGATCTGGCTGATTTTGAGTTCTACTTAGTTATTTATGAGGAGATTATTTTCAGTTTTTAACGTCTGAGTGGTGAAAAAAACTGAAATGATCAATAAAAAATTAACCTGGATTTTTTTCCTCATTCCAACAGCTTCTTCACTCTAAAAGAAGTTAAACTGAAGAACCTTCTGGGTTAGCTGGGGTTTGCATCCCGGACAAGCCCCCATAAAACCCTCAACTCCTCCTAGACCATCGTCACTATTCCTCATGAAACCATTTCTGTCCTTAAAGGTTGGGCAGCAGGATCAGCACCTTCATCAGAAAGCTGACATAGCCAGCCCTAAACATGACTGCTGCCCCCTGGTGGAGGATCTACAGGTGGTGAGCCCTGAAAGAAGAACTCTGAGTGTCCTTCAGAATGTCTGGAGAGCGGCTGATCCAGATCACAGGAACGTCTGACTGTGAGGGAACACAGGAAGAGATCCAAGGGGTTCAAATGAAGGCAGAGCAGTGTTTAGTTTCACCCTCATCGGTTTTCCTGTGGTTCAGCCCGGTTCTGACTCAGCTGCCGAGGTTCTGTCACCAAACATCTGTGCAGTAGTAAGTTCTCAGGAGAGTTGTGGGACCTGGTTGAGTCTGAACTGGGTCTGACTGACAGGTGGGTGCTGATGACTTTTCAAAGTGCTTCGTCTTGTGTTTTCATTCCCACTCTTCATCCTGCTGTCGGTGCCGGTGTCAGGCTCACGTCTCATTTGTTCAGCGTGGCGGTTTCCTTCTGGTTAATCAGCAGGTTGGTTCTGAGAATCTTCCGCTCCGCTCCGTAGAACCAGCGCCTGACTGACAGCTGGAAGCTATTGGGAGCAGGAGCGGAGAGCCTGGTTTCCTCCAGCCTCTCATCATTAATAATGAAGCAGGGAGAAATACAGATGTATTAGTTTTATAAAGATGTTCTGCTCAGAAAAGGCCTGGGTGGAACAAACCGGGTCCTCGTGCTGTTTGTGACCCAAACCGTTCAGCTGAAACTGTTCTACTGCAGATCCCAGGTCAGCCCGAGTCGGTGTTAATTACTCCTGTCAGTAATGCTGCTTCATGTTGGCTCATTAACCTTCTGCTGCCGTCTGACGGTTCTTCTCTCTGAACCTCACAGCTTCAGCGTCTTTGTTCCGCTACACACACACACACACACACACACACACACACACACACACACACACACACACACACACACACACACACACACACACACACACACACACACAAACACACACCTGTCTACCCCTTTTCCCTCCTCCTTCCCTGTTTGATTGAATCCTCGTATTTAGTTTAAAAACTACACTCTGAAGTAAACGTACAGCTGGAGATGTTCCATCATCATCTTCTCGACACGTTTTATGACAAAACAAAAAAGCTCTTTGGTCTCACTTGAAGCTGTCTCACCTCCACCTGTCTGCAGCGTTTCCTGCCTCCCAGCCACGTCTCTGTTGTGTTTTTCCTTCTTTTTAATCTGAGTGAATCATTTTAAATCACCGAGTGGCGACTTGAATCTGACTTTCTTCACAAACCGACTCGGTCATTTTACTCACGGAGATGCAGATCAGTTTCACAGATCAAACAGAAACATCAAACCACCAACATCCTTCTGTCATTAGTGACCTCTTCATCATAAACAAGGTGGGATGAATTCACTCTTTCCTTTAGATTTAAATAAAAGTGTGATTTAAAAAAGACCACAGAAACATTTTCAAAGACAAAGATTTGCTGAAAAGGTTCATGTTAGAAAATAAACTTCAGAGCGAATCCAACAGCATTTAGTTTAATCTGAGATGATTAACCCTGTTTACAGGTGGCTGGTTACCATGGTAACCCCGATGAGACACCGGCAGCAGTGATGACGTCTCTGGTCTCTTTAGTTACACGTCAGAATGTGGACTTTTATTTACAGCGTGACATCCAGAATTACTGATGATCTCTATAATTCAGGGGCAGATGTTCTTCAGACGTGTTCTGGTTAATAGTCTAACTCAACCTCCCACCAGCACACGTTCATGTGATGATCACTATAACTTATTGCCTCGTTTTGTGTCTGAGAGCTGAACGTGTTTCTCATCAGGATCTTCATCTCCAATTTTAGCAGAACGTTTCTCTGAAGTTGGTTATTTAGAGATCTGAAGTCTCTCTGCTGAGCGAGGAAATGAGCAGAAACTAGGACGACAGACTGTTTTGTTCCCACTCTGATTAAAGGAGGCGCTTCGATTAAAATAGAGTTTTATTATAAACATTATATTCATACCTGGAATGAAGGCACAGCTTTCCACAGAAGATGACCCCTGCCACATCTGAACATCGGCAGTTCCTCAGGTCTACACCAGGTTTTGTGTTCTGTTCAACCTCATGTGGATCTTGGACGCATGGCAACTGCTTCTGCTGCACTTTCCAAACGTGCGTCATGCTGTCGGGGTTGATGAGTCACCAACCTGAGGTGCTAACCCTAACCCTAACCCTAACCCTAACCCTAACCCTAACCCTAACCCTAGCTCCCACATGGACATCAGCAATCTCTGGGTGAGCGTCCACGTTTCCTCAACCCCTCTGGTTCGTCTTTTAATGCTGGCCAGAACTTGTGGATCTGTGGGTTGATGGTTACCATATTTCTTACGGAGCTCTGACCTTTTAGCTTCTTTACTCAAGACAAAATAGCATCAGGTGATCTGTTTTATGGCTTTTTCTCAGCCTCTGAACCAGGAAATGGCTGCAGGCAGCGAGGAAGCTCTGAAGCCACCAGTGACGCCACCCCTAGCCAATCAGCGGCTGACAGTCGTGATGTCGGCCCGGGTCAGAGCACCTGAAACCTCAAGAAGGCAGGGACTGAAGGGTAGAGGGAAAGTACCGTGCTGTTGGAAAAGGCGGCCAGACCAAACCGCACCAACCTGAGTCATGCAGAGTAGTGCCATTGGAAAAGGCCTATTAGAGCACAAAGAATAATTATTAAATGCGATCGATCAAAGACATCAACAACATAGGGTTTTAGACTATACCTTACTGGTGGAGTCGAGCTTTAAGATCCTGCCTGTGATGACACTTTTCATCTCATCCAAATGACAGAAGATGTCATTGGCATGCACGGTCTCAAACCACTGTGCAGGAGGAAGTGGTGGCTGCTGATATACCACACTCTCACACTGGGTTAAGGTGCTTCAGACAGGTGCACCTTGCCCACTCGTCGCTCTGCAGTTCCTCTGGTGCTTGCTGTACAAAACTAGAGCTGTCTCCAGAGTTTAGCAGGATGACACACTTCTTGTCCAGAGCTACCTGTGGTGAGGACAGCCGAGAGCTTGTTTCTGTGGGTAGGGTCTAACTGACTCAATATCTCCGTGCTCCAAGGACAGACGGGAATCATGCATTTGCTGCTTCATGGATAGTTTTCTCCAGTTAAATAATATTTGGTGTCCATAGCCCCGTTTCCTTTATCGGAACTTCGGGGTAAATTTACCGGAAGTTCCCGACGTGCGCTTGTCTCCACTTGACCAGGCCGGCCGAACGGCCGTTTTCCGGGCCGTTTTCCAGAACCTTCTGAGTACCTGATCAGGGGTAGGTACTCGGAATGGACCGATGGAGTGGCTGAGCGGAACCTTCGGTTAACTCACGCTGATTGGTTGTAACTCAGTAGGAAATTACATCAGCAGTCGACGTTCTCCAAAACAACCGGCAGTAGTAAAATTAGAAGAGTTGCTGGTGAAGCAGAATGGAAGCGAACGGAATAAGCGATGGTGTTTAAAATGAAACTCCCGACACCGGAACACAAGGCGGAATTTCCCCACAGCTGTTACTAAACTCCGCACCAGAAAACACCTTGGAATTCCCCCACATCACTTTAATTCGCGGGGCTTTGTTGTCTCACAGAGCGCTGTAAAATCTGAGCTTCTGGTCATTGAACGCCACATTTTACATCACGCAGCTGCTCTCATCCTCTGAATGGATTAAATTATGATAAACTTCAACAGAATACATACTTTTAATGTTATTATTGTTACTGTGGACGCTTTCTGGCGCTGATCAGTGACATCACTCACTGCCGAAGGCTCGTACTTTAGAAGTAGTTCTGATAGATAAGAAGGCCCAAGGCCATTAAGACATTTAAAAACCATTAAAAGAACCTTAAAATCGATCCTGAAACGTACGGGGAGCCAATGCAGCTTGCTTAAGACAGGTGTAATGTGCTCCCGCCTCCTGGTCTTCTTCAGGACACGTGCTGCTGAATTTTGAAGAAGTTGTAAACCTGAGGTACTCTTTTTGGGAAGACCAGAAAGCAGGGCATTACAATAATCAATTCTACTAGTAATAAAAGCATGCATCAGCGTCTCCGTATCGGCCCGAGAGAGAAAGTGGCGGACTCTGGCGATGTTTTTCAGGTGATAAAAACCTATTTTTGTAGTGTTCTTAATGTGGGGGATAAAAGTCAAAAATCACGCCCAGGTTCTTCACTTGAGAAGATGGATTTAAAATTAGTGTCTGTAGCTTTGGTAAAACTTTCTCTCTCTGGGCCTCAGGACCGATGACTAAAACTTCAGTTTTGTCCCGGTTGAGCTGGAGAAAGTTTTCTGCACTCCAGGATTTGATGTCCGAAATGCAATTAAAAAGGGCATCCAATGGCCGTGCGTCATCGGGAGACACAGAGATGTACAACTGTGTATCATCTGCATAACTGTGGAACTTAACTCTGTGTCACCCGATGACGCTGCCAAGTGGGAGCATATATAGATTAAAAAGCTCTGGGCCTAAAATCGAACCCTGGGGCACACCACATGTAATTTCATGGGTCTTAGAACAGCAGGTATCTAAACTTACCACAAAAGTCCTGTCTGTGAGATAGGAAGTAAACCATTAATGTTGTGGTCCACTGTATCAAAGGCAGCACTTAAATCCAGTAGAACCACAACTGTCAGCCTCTGTTCGTCATTATTAATTCTTAGCTCATTNAAAGTGCTGACACCGTGTTGTTGTCGCTCTTCGTTAGTCCCGAACACTCTGATGAACTGTGGGACATTCAAACACCTGTGAGGACCTGTGATGCACCGTGCTCAGGAGGTAACCATGGCAACCGCAGCAGAAAATTCAAACCAGAGGCAGATAATTTCCATCGTTATTCCTGCACAGGGAGTGCTTCGGAGCTCTGGAACAGGCAACAAGAAGACTTCATGTTTGAACAAATGAAGCTGTGGAAAGAAGATTTGAAACTTTACAGTTAGTGACATCATCATGATTGTAGAAAAACACACTAAAAACCTAAAGATTAGTGAAAACTTTCATATAATCAAATATTTTCTGTTCAGTTGCAAAAAAAATTTCAGGAAGGATTTTAAATATTTATCCTTTACCATGTAAACGATGTTCCTGAGACATTTCTCTTCTCTCAGGATTCTGACACCAGCTAACACCTGAGACCCTCCCTGTAACTGTTGAACGGACTTTAACCATCTTTGGGTGTTAAAGGCTGCACCTTCCTGTTTTATTGTTAATGACATAAAACCTCGTTAGTTTCTCTTCTAAGTCATAGTGTTTCACACGTGAACTTCACGTCGTGAAGCTGCTGGAAGTTTAACCTGGAAGCCACTGAAACAAACATGTAAAAGTCCTGATGATGGTCTAAGTAGGACAGGAAACGCAGCTGGAACTGCTGGAGTCATTGTTTCACCGTCAGACCGGATTGAACCTGTGACCTGTGTCTCCATTTGTCCTGCAGACCTTCTCAGAGAGTCGAGGGACATTTTTCTGCTGATCTGAGGACTAAACCCCCCCCCCCCCCCCCCCCCCCGCCATAGCTGTGGAAACCAGCTGTGCATACGTACATGCGTGCGTGTGTGCACGTGCGTGCGTGTGTGTGTGTGTGTTTGTGTGTGTTGTGTGTGTGTGTGTGTGTGTGTGTGTGTGTGTGTGTGTGTGTGTGTGTGTGTGTGTGTGTGTGTGGTGTGTGTGTGTGTGTGTGTGNCTTAATGTGGGGTATAAAAGTTAGCTCAGAGTCAAAAATGACGCCCAGGTTCTTCACTTGAGAAGATGGATTTAAAATTAGTGACTGTAGCTTTGGTAAAACTTTCTCTCTCTGGGCCTCAGGACCGATGACTAAAACTTCAGTTTTGTCCTGGTTGAACTGGAGAAAGCCATCCAGGATTCGATGTCCGAAATGCAATTAAAAAGGGCATCCAATGGCCGTGCGTCATCGGGAGACAGATGTACAACTGTATATCATCTGCATAACTGTGAAACTTAACTCTGTGTCGCCCGATGACACTGCCAAGTGGGAGCATATATAGATTAAAAAGCACTGGGCCTAAAATCGAACCCTGGGGCACACCACATGTAATTTCATGGGCCTTAGAACAGCAGGTATCTAAACTTACCATAAAAGTCCTGTCTGTGAGATAAGAAGTAAACCATTTATGAACAGCACCAGAGAGGCAGATGTGTTTTAACCGGGTTAAAAGAATGTTGTGGTCCACTGTATCAAAGGCAGCGCTTAGATCCAGTAGGACCAGAACTGTCAGCCTCTGTTCATCATAATTAATTCTTAGGTCATTTAAAACTCTTAAAAGGGCTGTCTCTGTGCTGTGGTTTACTCTAAAACCAGACTGAAATTTCTCAAGGACATCATGTGCATTAATAAAATCATTAAGCTGGATTAAAACAAGTTTTTCTAAAATTTTACTTAAAAATGGTAAGTTAGATATCGGTCTGTAGTTGTTAAAATCACTAAAATCTAAGTTTCTCTTCTTCAACAGGGGCCTCACCACCGCCCCTTTAAAGGCGGCAGGAAAGACCCCCGTCTGAAGAGAGCAGTTCATCATGGCTAAAATCTCATCTCTAAAATATTCATAAAATGGCTTAAAAAATGAAGTAGGAACTGGATCTAAAAGACATGTGGTGGGCCTCACTGAGGAGCAAACTTTATCAAGAGTCCCAGCTTCCACCAGGACAAAACTGTCCAGTGTTTCCTCTGGTAACGGTTCACACTCAGACTCCACTAAAACCACTAAAGTCACTGTGAGAGGATAAAATGTTGCATCTGATTGTGTGTACCTTCCCTCTGAAGTGGTCTGCAAAACCAGTTCTGTGGAAAATGTTGCCTCAATTACCCAGTTGGATGGATGGTAGAGGCACTGTGCAATTTGCCTCTGGTGGTCTCTGGTGGACAACATGAGGAGCCGCAGAAGTGGGAGTAGGAGGTGGTGACTGACTTGGTGGGGTTGGTGGTTGGCAGTGACCTTCCTCAATGTGCCGGAGCAGTCCAGTTGTACCACTGACTTTTTCACCACATTGCTCACAACATTCATCTGCATGAACGTCAGACAAATGTTCACTAAATAGTTCGACACTGATGTTCTCACTACGAAGTGAACACCCTAACCCTTACCTCGTGTCACCTGTTATTTCTTTATCTGCATAATGAGAGCAGCGATATAAATGGCTGCATGTGTTGTTTGTCTGATCTCACAGAGCTCTAGCCCTGGTGGAGCTGCATCCACAAGCTGCCCAACTCTGAGGGAGATGGTCCAGAGGTTTGGTACCCAGCCCTACCAACACGTCAAATTTGGACCCCTCTTTGACCGAGCAGCGTTGTGTTAAACACACAGCATTTCCCCCATTCAACCAGCAAATTAAAGTACAGAAATATAATTTTACTTACTGAAAGAAATGGAGCAGATTCTTCTTGGATGGTCTTTTAGTGCATCAACACCACAGCTTATCACCTTTGTCAAATAATTCCACGATTAACGTCCAAACACAAAAACACGGGGGACACAACTTCAGAGAATCAAAATGGCCGATTACTTTTAACGTGAGTGCGAGGCTGAGGCCTTCCCCGGAGCTAGCCGCTAGCTCTGATGCTCATGCTACCTGTCAATCAAATCTAATTATTCATAACTTTAATCATCTAATTTCACCTAAATGGAAGAGTTCACCCCCTCAGAGTCGTCATGACTGTAAACTAGACCTATTAAACCTAGAATGTTTTTCTGAACCAGGCTGTAAACATGTTTATTTCTGCTGTGAAGGTGTCATTTTTAACATGGGAGTCAATGAGGATTTGCTCACTCCTGGTGCAGGCCCCTAGTGGACGAGGGAGGAACTGCAACTTTTATCACTTCCACGTTGGCTTCAGTTTAGTCAGGTGTAGTTTGCTCCTTGGTTTTAGTAAATATTCTATGTAGAGTTTTCTAAAGAGGCCCCAGAGCCTTAGACACGTCCTCTCCATAGCATTATTTGTTATTTAGGCCGACAGAACCAAACTCAGGCGTCCTGTGAGAGCTGGACTCAGGCTAAGGTCAACCAAACCAGAACCCACTGGAAACGAAAGCCGGGCTCTAACGGGACATGAAATAAAGATGTGAGTTCAGAGGGAGAACTTGGTGCTGAGGTTAGTCGCCCTGTCGCAAATTATTCATCACATTATTAGATGATTTATTAATGGAGGCCAGAGGAGGAGGACGAAGACCGTCCTTCTATGTTTGTATGATTCATATAAAGAGAGTCACAATATTTGGTTTGTAGTGCAAATCCCATTAGGATAAAATGAAGATGAGACCTAAACTTTGATTCTTATACTTATTTCAAACTTTTTTTTAGCAGAAAACATTCCCAGTGCCTTCCCTCACAGACTTCCTATCCGGAGTCGTGATCCCTCCGACGGGTCTGAGTGTGCTGAAGCTCGTCGTCTGGGATGAGTTCAGCTCTTCGTCGCAGTGGAAATATTTTGTTGCATGTGGAGGAAGCTGCGTGGGCTGAAGCACGCACATCCACACAGCTGATTAAGCTTTCCGAGCGTGCAGAAGCCCGCTGTCGCTGCAGCTCCGTCCATTAGGATCTGAGGAGTTAAATGAGGCGTGCACCCCCAATGCTCTGCTCACCTCACATTAAAACAACACTGGACATCAAGAGACCTCCTCTTCTTCTTCATATTGTTCAGCAAAAGTCAGACTTTACCTCTGCTCTGAGGAGGAGCCATAAAGCACGATGAGGACCAGTAATGACTGGTGAGTCATCTGCTGAGTTACTGAATCAGGAGGGGAATTTCTCCGAGTCTCCGCTCCGGGTTCGGTCTGAGTTTGATTTCTTTTGATATGAAAGCAGGAAGAAGTTGAGCTTTTCTGGCTCCACAGATCACAGGAGCTGTTTGAAGTCTAAAGAGAGTGATTTACTGCTGATTTCGTGTTGTGATGGATCCTGTTTTAATGCAGTGTGAAGCTTTTGGTTGAAAATCACATCAGCATAAAACATATTTTAAAGACATCAGATCTCATGAACTAATGATCCTGGTTCTTCAAGGATGCTTAACCTGTCAGGAGCCTCAAAATGAGGCCGACTCAGACTCCACAGTCCCAGCGGTCACGTCCTTCACAATAAAACACTGAACTGAAGGCTTTAAAAACACATTTATTGTTCATAAACAGGGACATCAGCCAATATTTTACTCTATTTCAGTCACATTTAAATTATTGTCAGACACAAAGATTTTATCACTTATTAACAGATTCTTAAAGAACAGAAAGAAAACAAATGGATCAATTACTTTATATAATAAAGCCGCATGCATGGAACACTAAGCTAGGTGAGTCCTAGTGTAGGAAACGACTAATGGGCAGCAGTAGCTCAGGAGGTAGAGCGAGTTGTCCAGTAATTGGAAGGTTGCAGGTTCGATCCCGGCTCCCCCCATAGAATGCTGCTGTTGTGTCCTTGGGCAAGACACTTAACCCGCCTTGCCTGCTGGTGGTGATCGGAGGGACTGGTGGCGCCAGTGTATGGCAGCCTCGCCTCTGTCAGTGCGCCCCAGGGCAGCTGTGGCTACATCGTAGCTCATCCCCACCAGCGTGTGAATGGGTGGGTGACTGATTGTGTTGTGAAGCGCCTTGGGGGGTTGTAGAACCCTAAGAAGGCGCTATACAAATACAGACCATTACCATTTAATAACTAAATAAATACACAAATGGCATGCCATATAATGTTTTAAAGTGTTTTTGATTGTTTAACAGCTTTCCATAAATGCAGTACCCAGCTTTCTGCTGCGGGTCGAACCGTTCCTGTAGAGATCTTTAATCCAGTAAGTAAACATGCTAACGGATCAGGTGTGGCTAAGGGCTTCTTTACCTGAACCAGACATGGTCCGAACATCCGTACTGCTACACATCAACCTTACAGTTTATCTGAAATCAGTGGTTTTGTTCTAGTTAAATGAGATAGATCCGCCTGATTCATCCTCCACCGTCTGTGATTAAAACTTCAGCATCAGATAATGAAGAGATCAGGAGAAGGTGTTTGTGTTCATCAGACGGGTTTGGTCTGAACGGACGGAACTGTCGTGGTTTTACCGGCGTTACTGCGGCTCTCAGAGAAAATCAGTGATTTGTTTCTAATTCAGATGAATATTTAATCTTTCAAACACAAACGGAGCCATGATCAGTGTGATGGCCACATCCATGTCCACACATTAAAACGTTAGTAGCTCTCATGCACCCTTTTACATTTCAGTTTGTAAGTTTCAGTTTCTTTAGATTTATTGTTGACATGGCTAAAACACATTAGTTCTATTTGTAGGCGCGCACATTTAGTTAACTGCTGTGTTTTATGCCTGCCATTTGTTCTAGTTAAGTTAATTTATGTTTTTTCTCTTACCGGTGCTGAGAGGTGCTCCACTTCCTGTTTCTGAGATTGGACATGCAAACAGTGTGTGAGGGGTAAATGCTGGAGGAGCTGATGGGGCCAAACCAACAGCTCCAGGAAGAGGGGACTGAAGGATTTCCTTTAGTTTATTACTTTACGATTTGTTAACTAATTTAAGTTTTAAGTTATATATTTAGGTTTATGGGTTAGGATGTTCAGGTTTATTAACACTGATTTGTTAATTTGTTTGTAGTTAGTAAATGTTTGTCTAATCCCCATTGTTCATCTGGTCTGATCAGCCAGTGTGTGTATATATACCCATGTGTGTCTTTGTTTGTGAGGTCAGTTATGTTTTCAGTCAGTTGAGCTGTTACGTTAGTGGTTTTGTTGAGTTTCAGTGTGTTTGACCTCTTTTAATGCACTCGAGCTATCTTGTTAACATTTTGAAAAGGAAAGGAAATTAAAAGAACCTGTATTTTTGGAGATTTCCTGTGTTCATCCACTTATTCACCATTGGTCCCTCACAATCAGATCAGAATAAAACATATTAGGATTTCAATATGTGGATGTAATCTGATTACTTACGAAGCCCTGGAGCTCCTCTACGTCCCATAAGCCATCATGTCGTCTTTAGCTTTACTTTTCCTCTCCCTCAGCGTCTGATGCTGTGAGTCTCCAGTGTGTGTGAGGATGTACTGTTGTCTTACCCCCCCAAACACACACACACACACACACACACACACACACACACACACTGGGCTGTAACTCAGTCTGTCAAACCACAGCTTCCTGAATTCCTTCCAGTTTTTCTACTTCTGCAATCCAATTTTAAGATCTAGTGATCACCCCCCCCCCCTACTGGAAGGGAGTGAAGCCCCCCCACTGTGAGCCCAATTCCCAGGTGCTGTCCTGCTGTGATGAGTTTTCCTGTCGTCGGGCTTTAAACTGGTTTTGTTCACCACGCAGCAGAATCACCGCCTTTTGTTGCTCCGTTTGATCGTGTGTGCTAACGGGAAGGGGGGGGGCACTAAACATTCCCAGGCTGGGTTTTCTGAAGATAGGCTCACTCTTATATAGACAGTCTTTGACTCACACGTTAAGGACAGGAAATGTGTTTAGGTTTCCTGGTGAGAGGGAATGGGAGGTTCGTGTCGGTGTCATTTCCATGAGCTAAACATGAAAGGAGCAGGAAGTGAGAACCGGACTCTGATGAAAAGAATCAAAATGATTTAATTCAGATGAATAAATGAAGTCAGGGGAATTAAACGGTGGCCTTGATCCCCCGTGACCAGAATGACGGGGTCTTAGTTCCACCTAAAGCGAGGAGCTGTGCTGTTGTCTGGCGCAGACTCAAGGCTAGCGTATGCTTCTCCGCCTGCGTCGGTGCGGAGACACGCACCGCCATTATCACCGTTGTGAGGCCTCGCCAACAGGCTCTCAAGGACGGACGGAGCAGAGCCCACTTTTCTACATATCCATCAAAAGCGACGGAGAACGCAACCCTGTGATTGGTCAGAACGCTGCTTCCTTTAACTTCGTCAACAACACCGCCATTCTGCCTCAAACAATAAAACGAGAACTGAACATATCTAGCGACAGAGCTGGAGGACAGATTTGTCCGTGTTAGAAGTCTCTGAAATACATAAAAACAATATAAACACTAGAGACGCGACTGCACAGGATGCCCCAGAAAAGCCCTCTGCTCTCCTGGCGGAGAACTGCTACACATCACATCCTCCCTGACTGCAGCCAGCGATGGACCAACCCTGCAGGTCCAGAAACAACAACAGGTTCACGTATCTGGTGAGGAAACCTCCTGGTCACGTCCCTCTGTGAGTTTTCCAGGCACTTGGAGGAGCTACTCGAGAAGACTCAGAACTTGGAGGGACTGCATGTCCTCTCTGTTCTGGGACAACCTTTGGACATCCCAGGTGGAGCTGGAGAGTGCTGTTGTGAGGCTGCCTTCAGATCTGGGAGGAGGTCCTGGGCCAGACCCAGACCTCACCAGTGGGACTACGAGTCCTGGGTTCCCTCCTGGACCTCCTTGACCAGGAAGAAGGTGAATTTTGAACATCTTCCTTTTCCTGAACCCTATCACCTTACCTGTACAGGTTGTTCTGTAGGAGGAGAACTGTTGCAGAGTTTAATTTCATCCCTGTAGTTTGTAGGTACGCTTCCAAGGAATGTTGGTCCTCTATAATTTACTGTATTTCTAACCTGCTGCAATTCGATTAGTATTGGAAATCCAAATGTTTGAATCCATCCAGCAGTCGGCTGGAAGGGCTCTGAGATAGATGTCCACAATAAGTCTGAGTCTGCAAAAAGCAAGAAGAGCAAAAGAAACGTATTTTAGAGCTAAAGAAGAACATTTAGGAACCAGGAGGGTCGGGTAAAGACTCGATCTAGGCAGAGCGCGCGCGGTCCATCTGAACCCGTCCACATGAGGACCAGGAACCAGGAAAAAGCAGCTGAGCAGAACTTTTATAGATGATGGAGGTTTTATCCTGTGTGTGTGTGTGTGTGTGTGTGTGTGTGTGTGTGTGTGTGTGTGTGTGTGTGTGTGTGTGTGTGTGTGTGTGTGTGTGTGTGTGTGTGTGTGTGTGTGTGTGCGTGCGTGTGTGTGTGTGCGTGCGTGTGTGTGTGTGTGTAAATCTCTGACCTGATCAATCTGTTACTAAACACACACTGAGCTCCTGAGCCCTGAAGGAGTCTAAACACCATCAGTTGGCTTAGTTGCAGTCGCCATGACAACCAGCATCAAAAGCAATTAGAGGAAGATTTAGAAGCTGATTGGCTGCTGATAGTTTGGAAGGAGAGAACAAGTAACTGCTGCTGTAGAGAGAAGGGTCTGCAGGTTCTAAACCTAAAGGTCAGGTTACTTGTTCTGGATCAATTCAGGAAAACCAGGAAAAGAAACGGCATTCCCAAAGGAGTTACCAAACTGCCTTGAATCAACACCAGGATTACTGAGCTTCTCACATGAATGTCAGGACCTCGCTCTGCCTTACACCGTCCATGTTGGGACATCTTCAGGTCTCAGGGCTTCAGAACCAAAGCTCAAACACTAACTCCAGACGTGAGTAGATTTCATCCTGATATCCGATGACTCGTTTTGTCTAAAGTCTGCTATCTGAGTCCTTTTGAAGGATGTCCTAAAACGCACACCGTACTTCCTGATGAAGGCCTCAGGTTCCTCCACAAGACTGTATATATAACAAGGACAGGTAAGCCCCTCCCCTTTTACACAGCTCAGGTTAGGATCCAACTTCTTAGACACACACACACACACACACACACACACATCTCTCATCAAATCTGTCCCTCCTCAGCATGAGGTCCTGCCCCTGCATCCTGTTTCCATGGAAACACACCAAATTACACAGCAGAGGGATCCAGCGCTGACTGACTCTTTTACAGATAACGAGGGTTAAAATGATGCAGAGCGCTTTAAACAGCCCGACTCTTTCCGTTTCTACTGTTTCTTACATTTCCCATGTTTTACTTCTCTTTCCATCACTTCCTGTCTTTTATTTGGAGAGGCTGCGGTTCCTTCTGCTCTTAAAGAAATTCAGAGAAACATGAATCTGTCCTCCTCTCCCACGGCTCTAACTCCTCCTGACAGCCGAGTCGCTGAAGGAAACTTTTCTGCTTCTTTCCTTCCCGCAGGTGCAGGAGTCGGAGAGAGGGAGGACGGGGGAGGATGCAGACCGGGTTTGGACCAAATATTTCACCTCAATCTGGGATATTTTTAATTTCACTTCTTCCTGGTTCAGAAAAACACTGGGAAACGTTTCTCCTCTAGCTGGAGGACATGAAGACGTCGATAGTTATTTTAAACCAAGACAGAGAGAAGAAGAGCAGGAAGCAGGAACGATGAAGCATTTTTTAACATCTGATCTAACTTCCTTCTTCCTGCTCCACGCCGACCCTTCCTGAACTTGTGAATGTGTTCTGATCGAGTGTGACGTGTTATTTTTGCCCGTCGGGGCTCAAAGTGCCTCGGGCCTTAAGAGCTTTTGTTAAAGCTGCTTTGGTAAACAAAGAGAACCAGCCGCGCGGCGCTCTGCTGACGCTCCGTGACAGATTTAAAGCGTTCATAAATAAAACACAAAACACTTCCTGGTTTCTTCAGGTGTTTGTTTGCTCATAAAACAACCAAATGTGACGTTTTACAGCTTGTTTGTGTCTGACTTTACTCTCTGAGATGGGATAAACATTGATGGAACGCAACTTCCTGCTCCTTCAAATGGCCCCGCCCCCTTTTGAGTGACAAGTGAATCTCCATTGTTTTTTCTTGTTTTATACACAGCGCAGCAAAGGTTTTCACCAACGGTCAGCAATTCAAGGTGAAAACCTTTGCTGCGCTGTGTGTAAAACAAGCTGGTGACAAATATGTTTGCTTCAAAGGTTGTGTGTAAAACACAAAACTAGAATCCAGATTTTTATTTTATTCTGCTTTTATGGAACAGAAAAAATGGCCGTTTGGCTTCAGTCCAGCGGCGGCGGCGGCAGAAGTGTTAAAATCACCAGAAGCGTTCAGCTCCTCTACACAAACGCGACGCCTCCTGGAGCAGAAACGTTTATCATCAGGAGTTTTAACCGTACTGATAAAGTCAGATTTACGTCACCATGGCAACCTGAACTCAGTTGATGTAAAGTCATGTTTACATCATGATTCTTCCTCTGTTCCTGCTGCTGGGGTCTGATCGATTCTGGGTCAGATTAATGCACTCCTCAGAGATAAAGGCGTCCGACTCGTTGGTGATTGGAGAAGAGTCGTGGTGTCCCCGAGTGTTTCGCTTCAACTCAGAGCTCTCATTACCACGGTTCTTCTCCCTGCCTCGGAGGGAGGCAGGGAGCTCTGTTCGGGAGCTCAGGTGGACCAATGAGAAGCAGCAACTCTGAGATTCTGTGTTCAGGTGTTACAGCTCCGCCCCACGAGGGACAAAATGATCACAACAGCAGAGTTTCACACAGAGATCATTAATGCTGCATAGAAGCCAAACCACAGTAACCTGCTACTGTCCTTTAATCTTTACATTTTTAATGCTTGCTTATATAGTTTTTTTAATTGCAATGTATTTCCTTTTTTTTTTTACCTGTATTGTTATTGTGTGGGTTTAAATCCAGCTTTCTGAAAATAACAGAAACAGATTTGAGTAGAACAGAATAAAAAAGGATAAAGCAGGAGGACGCTGTCCTCTTTAGACGTGGAATTCTACTGAACCAATCACAGAATTGCAGGTTTAAAAAGCTGCTGAAGTCCAGGTAAATAATAAATGATTCATATGCTTGTGTGGAATGAGGAGAACTAACTTTGACGTGTCGGATTTTCCTCTGAGAGTGAATGATTACATGCCTGAACATGCATTCTACATGTTTAAAACACGCCTGTATGTGGGCTCACTCATTCATCACTTATTCACCCTCTCATATAGGAAACAACAGGAAGCCGTTTGTTCTGGAGGCTTCTGGCTGCGTTGGATAATTTAATGTACAGAAATGTTTTCTAACCTGAAGGCATCAAGGCTGCAGCTGGTTAAGGACGTAAACTCTGGATCCGAACACGGATTAACGGGAGGAGATGCTTTTAGTAGACGTGTAAAAATGAAAACACACAGATCTACGTCACACTGTCACCTAACATTCATGGACTCACCCATCTGGACTCACGACGGGGAAGGCTGTTATTGGTTTAGCGTCCAGGAAACAGCAGAGAACGTCTGGGCTAGTAGAAGCTAACCGTTAGCATTAGCAACTCCACCACACAGCAGAACTCCTCCAGGCTTGTGTTATTGGTGGAGATAAAACATCAACGTTGCAGAGCAAACAGAGTCAGTGGTAGAGTCGTGTTGCTGTTAGCCAATCAGAGGAGAGACGTCCACATATCAGGAAGTAAGACTCCACATCCTGCCTCTCTGCTGCAGCAGATTGTTGGTGCTGATCCAAGCAATTCTGGGCTTTTTGTTGCCCCGAGTACGGCTTGCTAGGCATTCATTCTTACCAGAGACCACTGCAGATGTACTGATTACATGAGTTTCCCACAGCTTTAATAAACAAATATGCAAACAGCACAATCACTTTAAACCTTGAGTTTTGTATCACTAGATATGAATGTCATCTCCTTCTCTGTCCACCATCGTAACATGAACTAAAATCTACTGTTTGACCCACAATGAATCCTCAGCCTTTGCCAGTAAGGATGCTCCAGGCCCGTCGCTGACATTCCGGGAAAACAAAAACATTCCGAGCATTCTGATGTCTCTGTGCTGTGACATCATCAGATTTAAGTTTGAACTTGGACGTGGCCCAGAATCAGGCACTGTCCTCAGAAAGACAGGAAGTGAGTCTCCTCTGAGTCCTGCTGTCACCTGTCTCACCTGTCACCAGGTAATCTGCTGATCAGAGGATCCCCCAGCTAAGGTGAAAATAAACACAACATCCTGCTTCATTTCTTTGTTACATTTTTCAAAATTAGATCTGCCCCCCCCCCCCCTCTCTCTCTCTCTCTCTCTCTCTCACACACACACACACACACACATGCATGCACACACACACACACACAAGGCGATTGTCTGGACAGGTGGAGATAAATGGAGCTGTGAGGATGAAGTCGATTATTGGTCCTGTCTCCACCAGATCCTCCTCCGCTGCTGTTCGCCTCCAGTCGGCGGCAGATAAATTAATTAGGCAGGAAAGAGAGCGATGATTTTCCCCTGGCTTTGTTTTCTCAGTAAATTGGACCACTGTGTGTGTGTGTGTGTGTGTGTGTGTGTGTGTGTGTGTGGGTGGGTATTTCTGTTTGTAGGAAGGAAAATAAAAAGAAGTTTATGTTGATTTTAACAGAGAAAATGAAATCTTCACTACTTTCTAACAGTGTTGATGAAGCTTTTATCCTAATGAAACATCAAACAGGAGATTGAATCCAAATGTTTAGAATTCACAGGAAGTTCATCTCCGCTGGTCCTTCAGCATGGTGGTGTTTTCTCTTCTCAGCTGTTTGATGGTAAATCTGAGATAAACGTTCAGGATAATAAAATCATCAGAAGTGTCTTCAGCAATAATCAGCTGTGTTTTTACCTCAGTGTGTTTTAAACCATGTGGAGAGTCGCTAAAGCAGGAAATAACACAATAAATGAGCTGCAGCTGCAGATGCCATGCTTTTATTCACAGAAGCATCCGTTTGAGGTCATAAATGGTAACTGGCCTGTATTTATTTATCTAAGAAGGCTGTGCTGTGATGAAGGTCTGATGAGGCTGTCGTTTTCTCAGTAGAATGTGCTGGTGAAGGTTCTCAGTCATCCAGGTCATGGTAATCCAAGGGTTCAAATGAAGGCAACTGGACCTCTTTGGTTTCTTCTCATCCGAGCAGCTTTGTGAGTTCTGACTGGAATATGGGAGGGTGGGTCTTATAAACTGTAGCTGTCTGTTGTTGCTCAACGAGCAGCACCTGCCTGTGAATACCCCTCCTCCCTACCTCTTGATGAGTCGTTAGCCTCGTTAGCCTCTATTGTTTGGGAGTCGTTGTGTTGATCAGATGCAGGAGGGTGTGACCTGGACTGAAACTGTTTTGGAATTTGGTTCAAAGCTGCATTGTAGGTGCTGGAAAGGTGAAACCTGAGTCCTTGTCCACACGTAGCCGGGTTTTTTTAAAAACGAATATCCGCCCTCCCAAAAAACAGCGTCCACACCACCTCGTTTTAGAGAAAACTCCGTCCACACGTAACCGCATCAGTGCATTGTTAAGCACATTCATAGGCATGTCAGACCAGGTCGCACATGGGCCGTCTGCATTTTTGTCGCGGACCGTGACATTAATAATAATTGTGCCCACATTTTCAAAGTTTACGCAAATTTCTCTTAACACCGGTAATTTTTGCATCTTTACTGTTCCTCTGCTTGATACAGGCCATCCCGGCGCCCTTCCTGCTTGCGCAGCAGCCACAGACTCACTGGTGCGCCTGCAGCCTCTCAGAGTTCCCTGCATTGAAAACGCTGCAAAGAATAATTTCATTTTCTGTTATTCATCAGCACGTGACGTTGTGAAACCTAAAACTCCGGTTATTTCTGTCCACATGGAGACGCTGAAAACGGAGAAAACGCAAATCTTCACTTTGGCCGGAGTTTTTAAAAAGATACGTTTTCTTTGCGGAGATCTGCGTTTCCGTGTGGATGACAGGCCGAATCGTAGAAAAATATCTTCGTTTTGGGAGATACCCAGCTACGTGTGGACAGGGAGTCCTCCTCCTCTGTTTAATGATGGTTTCTCCATTTTGACATAGATGGCTTCCTTCACTCCTCTCTCAAACCATCTATCTTCTCTGTCCAGAATGTGGACTTTGTCATCTTCAAAGGTGTGACCCTTGTCCTTCAGGTGTAGGTGGACTGCAGAGTCTTGGCCTGAAGAGGTGGCTCTCCTGTGCTGTGCCATGCGCTTGTGTAGTTGTTGTTTAGTGTCTCCTATGTAAAGCTCTGGACAGTCCTCACTGCATTGGACTGCATAAACAACGCCGCTCCGCTTCTGTTTGGGTGTCTTGTCTTTAGGATGGACCAGCCTCTGTTTGAGGGTATTGTTGGGTTTGAAGTTTACAGGGATGTTATGTTTGGAGAAGATTCTTCTCAGTTTCTCAGAGACTCCTGCCACATATGGGATGATGGTACCTCTGCGCCTGTTGTCCTTCTCTTTGCTGTTTGCTGCTGTGGATTCCTTTCTAGACTTCTTTGTTGATTTCACAAAGGCCCAGTTGGGGTATCTGCAGTTTTGGAGAGCTTTCTTAACGTGTTTCTCTTCCTTTTGCTTTCCCTCAGTCTTTGTGGGGATATTCTCTGCCCGATGGTGTAAAGTCCTGATAACTGACATTTTGTGCTCCAGTGGGTGATGTGAGTCGAAATGCAGATACTGTGTGTAGTCTGTGTGGGTCGGTTTCCTGTAGACTTCAATGCTGAGACTTCCATCCTCTTCAATTTGCACAGCACAGTCCAAGAAGGGTAGTTTGTTGTTGTGGGCGTCCTCCCTGGTGAACCTGATGTTCTTGTCCACGGCGTTAATGTGCCTGGTGAAGCCTTCTACTTCCTGCATGAGAATTTTGACCCATGTGTCGTCCACATACCTGAACCAGTGGCTTGGTGTTGTTCCATTGTAGGAGTTCAAGGCTCTGGTTTCCACTTCCTCCATGTAGATGTTGGCGACAATAGGTGATACTGGGGAGCCCATGGCACATCCATGTTTCTGCCGGTAAAACTTGTCATTGTGTTTGAAATAGGTGGTGGAAAGGCAAAGGTCTAGGAGGGTGCAGATCTGGTCTGGAGTCAGTTTTGTCCTCTTGGTTAAGGAATCATCTAGTTCCAGCCGTCTCCTGACTGCTTCTACTGCTTCAGCTGTGGGTATAGGGCTTTGGAGCATGACGTTGCGCGAGGCCCACGCCATCTTTGGTGGCCAAACAAAGGACTGCAGGACAAACGGTTAGCACCTTTACGAATAACAGCAATGATTAGGACTTGCTGCATAGTAGGCTGTAATGTTAGGTCGCGCGACCGGGAAGGTAATAAGCTTGAAAATGGGCTATCTTTGTATTCCTTCCCTGCCTGGAAGCAACATGAGGGAGCCCGTGTGTCTGACGTAACCAAAAGAAGACGACTAGCCTGGATAGCAGCTGTGAGACGAGCCGATCTCCAGTTCTCTACCAAATATCTTCTCGTGTGTTCCAGACATGATTCATTCTGGTAAGTTCTAAAGACCCGCTCATGCTCCTCCTTTTACCTTTGCTATTTTTGATGCGCTCAGAGGTTTAGTTTTTAGACCCCGTTAGCTTCTGCCGTCACGGTTGCTACACTTCCTGGGTCTAAGAATTTGTAAACAAATCGTTTTTGTTTTTCTGAAACACAAAAGAAAAGCTCTAGACAACTCAATTAATAATGATGTGAGCTCATAGAAAATTAGAACAAATAACCAGAAGATTGATTAAAAAAACGATATTTATATGAGACAATAATCTTTTTTTGCAATATTGCAGGTAAAGCTGCATGAAACAAATCCTGACTGGGTTGCAACGCTCCACATGGCTCACTCAGAAGTCTCTGCTTCAAACTCAGGCCGTCACCCACGACGACTGCAACGAATGAAAAATGAAGCAGATAAACAACACCCCCCATGCTCTTACTGTCACATCATTTGCACAGAATTTTTTAATAGCTCTAATATATGTAAATAAAGTTTTAATTGTATTTAAGGTGATCATTTGGCTCACACTTATCCACTCATTGTATCTGACAGGTGTTCAGAATGGAGCAGCAGAATGTGAGGTGAGACCTCCTCAGACGTTTTAGATGTGGAGCTGCCAGAGATGCACCTGACAGACGAACACCACCGTAATCACCTCACGATGGAGGCAGTGGTCCAGGGGGATGCTGGAAAAGTGGAAGCTGGGACAGCACATGTAGAGAATGGAGATCAGACTGAGTGAGAAACCGAAGAAAGATGCCAGAAGATGGAATGATGGAGTTGAACGAATTCTTTTTAAAAGGTGACACTGAAAAAGTCAAGTATTACACCGGACTACCTTGTTTTGCTATTTTAATGTCCTTGTCCTGCAACGGTAAAGGTTTCCTGCCAGCATCAAAGAAACTGTCGCGTTTCCAAATGCTTTGACTCACACTCGTGCGTCTGAGACTTGATCTACCTGTCCAGCATCTTTGCCATCTTTTCCCACAAAACTCTGTCTTCTATGTTTAAAGATTAAAGCCATCAGTTTGTCACACACACTGGTGTGTGGTGAAAATTGTCCTCCGCATCTGACCCATCCCCATGGTGGGGAGCGGTGAGCTGCAGCTGTGGCCGTGCTCGGGAACTATTTGGTGGTTTAACCCCCCAATCCAACCCCTTAGTGCTGAGTGTCAAGCGAGGAGGCATTGGGTCCCATTTTTTCAAAGTCTTTGGTATGACCCGAGCGGGAATCGAACCCTCATCTCCCAGTCCCGGGGCGGACACTCTACCACTAGGCCACCAGAGCTGGTATCTGGTATTGCTGACACAATCGATGTTTTATATGTTAACAATTTGACATAAGTTGTGCATTAAACCTTTGTAACAGGTACAAGGAGTGGAAACCGCCGTCACAAGTAGGTTACCTGTATAAAGCAGGTGAAAGCAGAGCAATGAAGACAGGATGCTTCTCGTTTCCTTCCAGTTTGCGTCTCATTTATTTACAAACTTGTAAAATTATAGTCACACAGTTCATTTCTGTTCCTTTACTTCAGTTTCTTATAATTTATCTCCAAACATACAACTCACACCATCCCTGAAGTTGTTACAGTGTTCTAGTCAGAACATATATTTCATTTTCTGTGACCACACATTTCTACTGTTAATTACCTTAAATAATCACTTTCTGTAAATAGTTCACCTTTATGTTTTTTTTACAGTGCATCACTGAATTCAATACGTCACACTCAGTGTGATTATATCATAGTGTGCTGACTGCAATCAGTTGTTACCAATCAACCATGTTCTGTATAAAACAGATTACTGAAATAAATTGATAAAATGTCCATGTGCTATATGCCCACTCCCTACAAACATCAAAACAGGAAATTAACAGGGTTAAATGTTTACACTTTGCCCTTCAGTTTAACTATTCTTATAAAACACCTTATTACTGTCTGTAATACAGTAGAAAAGTTCACAAAATACTATCACACTCTTTGTTAATAAGATCGAGACTCCTATTTCAACACAACCCAGTTTCTTATAATGAAATTTGCGCAATTTAACACATAACGGCAGACATACGGGAAACCGTTGTCATGGTAACAGCCGTTTGTTCAGTTTAACGGGGCGTTTGATACAAAATGGCTGTCGCGAGTGAAACCGTTACACATTCAGCTGTCTTTTGTTCAATCTAACCAAAACTGTAATAACGTAGCACTGACATATAAACACATACATTGCTACTAACTTAATAAAACAACATTTAAGAGTTTAGTCGCATTCTCTGACCTGTATAAAGCAGGTGAAAGCAGAGCAATGAAGACAGGATGCTTCTCGTTTCCTTC
>SSNS01000108.1:68363-85342 GCA_006937985.1 Aphyosemion australe | reverse complement strand
GAGAGAGAGAGAGAGAGAGAGAGAGAGAGAGAGAGAAGCCTCAGAGCGACGCAGCAGCTCAGTGCTGCTCTGGTTCTGGACGTTTAGGAGGAACCGACTCAGAACCGGACCGGTGGATGCGCGCGTGTGTGTCCGGGCTGCGGTGGACCCTTGCCGGCCGCGGTGTGGATGGGATTACCCCGGCGGTTCCGTGTCTCCTGTCGGTGCTGCTGGAGGAAACATGCGGCTGCAGAGTTCCCCGGTCCCGCTGCTGCTGAGGATGATGATGACGATGATGATGATGGTCGGGGTCTCCAACGGCACAAGTTTCACAAGTAACATCAACATAGGTGAGTTCTGGTTCTGGACCGGTTCCGGATCAGTTTCGTTTCATCAGAATCTTCTACAGGTTTTTTATTTAGTGGCAGGATTTAATGTTTCTGCTTCACTCATTTAAACAGTTTTAGGCTAAAATAATCCTCTCTGACCCTGAGTTCAGCAAGCAGCTCTTTACATGAAACTAATATAAAATAATATATAATATAATAACTAATATAAAATAATATAATAACTAATATATATAATATAATAACTAATATAATATAATATAATAACTAATATATATAATATAATAACTAATATAAAATAATATAATAACTAATATATATAATATAATATAATAACTAATATAAAATAATATAATAACTAATATTTATAATATAATATAATAACTAATATAAAATAATATAATAACTAATATAATATAATATAATAACTAATATAAAATAATATAATAACTAATATATATAATATAATAACTAATATAAAATAATATAATAACTAATATATATAATATAATATAATAACTAATATAAAATAATATAATAACTAATATTTATAATATAATATAATAACTAATATAAAATAATATAATAACTAATATAATATAATATAATAACTAATATAAAATAATATAATAACTAATATATATAATATAATAACTAATATAAAATAATATAATAACTAATATATATAATATAATATAATAACTAATATAAAATAATATAATAACTAATATTTATAATATAATATAATAACTAATATAAAATAATATAATAACTAATATAATATAATATAATAACTAATATAAAATAATATAATAACTAATATATATAATATAATAACTAATATAAAATAATATAATAACTAATATATATAATATAATATAATAACTAATATAAAATAATATAATAACTAATATAATATAATATAATAACTAATATAAAATAATATAATAACTAATATAAAATAATATATAATATAATAACTAATATAAAATAATATAATGACTAATATAAAATAATATAATAAAATAATATAAAAGCTGCTGGGCGTGTTGGTTGCAGGGTTATGAATTAAACACACTGAAATAGAATAGGAACTAAAACAGTCAAACTCCAGAAAAGCACCAGTCTCACTGATAACAGCGCTGACCTGCTGATACAGATTTAAATCATAATCATTAACATCCTAAATGGAGTTTCTGATCAGCTGTAAGATTCTGATTCTGGTAGTAAAAGCCTCCACCGTTGTGGTGCGTTCACAGACCAGGAAACATGCTTCCTGGCCACCAGCTAATTTATGTTTTTGGTTTATTTCTATCAAAGAAAATGTTTGATCATTCATGTGATTTATTAAAGAACCAAAACATCAGCAACCTTCTTTTTTCAGGTACTTGAACTTATGGATAAAACCTCTAGAAACACAGTTTTCTACTTTGTCAGGATTCCTCTGTTTTTCCTTCTGATTCAGTGGAATCAGCCAGAGCTGCTCAGGGCAGAAACCAGACATCGGTATCAGCCCTCAGCAGCAGGATCGGTGCCTTTATGGTTGAAGGAGTTTTGAATTCACCACCGGAGCTGAAAGTCAACACAAAGTTTATTGTAATTTTTTGCTGAGTAAAATGTTTTCGGCTCAATGATCTGAGAATGAGCTCAGAATAAAACAACCAGATGATTTTTTAGTGTTTTCAGCATCTAGCTGAACGTTTCAACGCTGAATAAACCCGTTTAGTTTCGTTTTCTTCCCCCAGACTCGGTCGTGTTCTGCGGTGTGAGTCGTGCAGCTTTGGTCTGCAGCCTCTCTCCTAAAATAAAGTATTAATGTGATTCATCAGGACTCCCGCTGCAGTTTGCGCTCAGGTTTGATGCTGATGAGGCATCATGTTGAAGTAAAATCCCTCCTGCAGCCTGACCCTGAATACCAAACAAATCTGGGCTCAGAAGTCGGTTAGCGTTGGTTTTTCTGAGTCCTGCTGCTGCGGACCAAACACTTCCTGTTAAACGAGCCGGTTTGTCTAAAGCCGTCTGTTCTGTTTGAGGGCGGCTGTAGTTCAGGAGGAAGGAGGTTGGTAGTTCAATCACGGCTTCCCCCACTGCCTGTAGCCCTTTGGGCAAAGCATCGTGTGTGAATGAATGTTTTATTAGTGGGTGAACGTGACTGGTGAAGTGTGTATCTGCTGAACGGTGCCCAGACGTCAGTCAGACTGAGAATAAATAAAGTTATTCAAGGTTTTAATCTGATATTTGGATCATTTTGTTTATTAAAACCACTTCACTGGAGTGCAGGTCCATCCATCCATCCATCCATCATCCATCCATCCATCCATTCATCCGTCCATCCATCCATCCATCCATCATCCATCCATCATCCATCATCCATCCATCCATCCATCCATCATCCATCCATCCATCATCCATCCATCCATCCATCCATCCATCATCCATCATCCATCCATNGAGAGAGGTGGTTTTGTCCGATCGTCAATCCGATTGGCGTCCATGTACACAGCCATTCGGATCGTTGGGGTAAAATAATGCCCACTGCGCATGTGTGCAACTTCAGCGTGCCCTCTTTTCGCCTCTGCGCATGCTCAGGACAGATCGAAAACATGGCGGGCTGTAAACAGAAGTGGTCTGTTGCCGACGCTGTTTTTTACTGGAAATAATACGGGAGCTCAATATTACTGAACGTCTCGATGGCCGAACGGTTAAAAATGCCGAGTTATACACTCAAGTGCAACTAAAGTGCATCTAAAGATGCAGGAAGTGGGAATTCACCGAAGCTAGAGAATAAGCAAATAAAATGCAAGGGGAAAGACGTGCGGACAAGATGGCGTTTGTTTACAATTTCTCTTCCGGGAAAGACAAGTCTGCGCATGCGCAAACTATGGTGCGGGCATCGCGGCGTGATCGGATCATTCCAGTTAGTGTCCATGTAAACAGAGATTTGGGATTTCCGATCAACCAAGATTTGAATCGGATTGGGGAAATTTGGCGCATGTAAACGTAGCTACTGATAGAGAGACTGACTATAGAATATCTGTAGAAGTACTCCTGCATGTGCTTGGTCAATATGGGGTGTTATGTACAGATGTTCTGCCTAGTGGACATTAAAAAAACTTTTTTTTCTGTAGTTGAAGGTCTAGTGTTTTAAGAAAATTACTAAAATGAAGATCTTGTTTTTAAGTATACTGTAGCAGGTAAATGCATCTGGATGGCTCAATATCACTATTAAAGTTTCTATTGTGTTCACTGGAAGAGATTTTTATTATTGTACGTTGATATTTTTATGCTTTATTAGGGAGAACACCCTGACGGCTGTAACTGTAGTATGATTTAGAGAAGTGGGGACAGTTTTGGCGGTGTTACACATTTCTACATAACACCCTGTATTGATGAAGCACTACTGTTTTACCACAGATTCTGGGTCAGCAACGTCTGTTTTATCTGTTAGGTTTAAAATATCTCACCAACTTGAAATCTTTCATAAAGGGAGCTGCCATGTTTGTTATCAGAATTAGCTCCACCCACTGACTTTGATGGGTGAGGTTGACAGAAAAAAAAATATTGATGAAGACCATGAAACAATAAACTAAATCATGAAATAATTATACATGATTTTTAAAATTAAATATTTTTATTGACACACAATCCATTAGTTTTATATTTAAATAATTATTTAAGCACACTATTTTGGGCTTTATCTATTTATTGAATTGTGCCACTTTTGCCTCTCCAGTTGAATCATATTTTTAATTTGTTTATATTTGATATTGAAAATAGACAATCTTATGATTTTATTGATAATGCAGGGATTATACAATTTAGAGTACATTACATTCACATTCGTATCTCGGGGTCTTGTTCACGAGTGAGGGAAGGGTGGAGCGTGAGATCGACAGGCGGATTGGTGCTGCATCTGCAGTGATGGGGGCGTTGTACCAGTCTGTCGTGGTGAAGAGGGAGCTGAGCCGAAAGGCGAAGCTCTCAATTTACCGGTCGATCTACGTTCCTACCCTCACCTATGTCACGAGCTTTGGGTAGTGACCGAAAGAACGAGATCGCGGATACAAGCGGCCGAAATGAGTTTTCTTCGCAGGGTGGCTGGGCTCTCCCTTAGAGATAGGGTGAGAAGCTCTGTCATCTGGGAGGGGCTCGGAGTAGACCCGCTGCTCCTCCACATCGAGAGGAGCCAGTTGAGGTGGCTCGGGCATCTGATTAGGATGCCTCCTGGACGCCTCCCTGGTGAGGTTTTCTGGGCACGTCCAACCGGGAGGAGACCCAAAGGAAGACCCAGGACACGATGGAGAGATTATGTCTCTCGGCTGGCCTGGGAATGCCTTGGGATTCCCCCGGAGGAGCTGGCCCAAGTGGCTGGGGGGAGGGAGGTCTGGGCTTCCCTCCTTAAGCTGCTGCCCCCGCGACCCGACTCCGGATAAGCGGGAGAAAATGGATGGATGGATGGATTACATTCACAGACAGAACCTGGTTTATTTAATTTCATATGTATTTAACCTTTCATTATTGCAACAATATATATCAGTATTAGCATAGCTTAACATCATGAAACCTTTAGATGCAGCAGCAGCAGGGCCCTCATTCTCTCCAGATAGCACTGAGATTTCACTTTTATTATGCTGGCATTTGTATTTGCTCAATATAGAGGTTAAACTAAGATCATGTTTATTAACGTGTCTTATAGCGCATGACAAAAAATGTGCACAAGAGATAGACAAGTGAGCGTGGGGGCCCACCTAGATGGCTTGTACCTAGGGCCCAGAATTTGGTGCTACGCCCCTGCTGTGAATTGATTTGATAAATAACAAATGATGCACAGATTCCACAGCAACTAATTAATTCCAACGCTGACTACGGTCAGTCCCAGTCCCAGCTGGGCGTGACTCTGAAGATGGCGACAGTAGTCGCCGAAACCGTCAGTAATTAAAGGTAAATGTAACATCATTATACTGTGTTAAAACAAGAAAATCCAATGGAGGTCAGTCCCAGTGTTGACATCAAAGAGGTGAAAGCAAGTTTGCAGATAGGATTTGTGAGAAATAAATTCTTGAAAGTGACGCATGGGTATAATCTCGATATAGACATGAATATGTAGACTTTGACTCTGTATTTTATATCTCTAGTCTATATTTACTTTGTTAGCACATATGTTAGTCATCTCGTTAACAGAGAACACATTAATACTCTCTATTATTCTTTACATTTTAATATTACTTAGGCTACTCAACAGTGGTGTGTCTGCAGGTGAGGACGGTCTTGGTAAATTAACTAACTATTTATTTACTACGTCTTGTTGTCGTCTTTCAACAGTTTTAGCTTTGCTCTGTAAACTCTTATTTTTGTAATGTCTTTGAGTTTCAGATACATTATTATGAGTAACTTGCAGCAGATGAAATCATAAGTTTATTATTTTATATAGGTTGCTTGTTATGGTTTGTAGTTGGTAGAAAGTAGTAGGCAGTATTCTTTATCCATCTTGAACTTTTATTAAAGGGACAAACATACACGGCATCTGTCTATTTTCTACCAACAGTTCCTAGGAACTCCCTAACTCCACATACATGGTGCTCTTCTGCCACCTAGTGTCAGAACACAGCGTTGCTGCTGCTGTTTTCGTCTGTTGGTTAACAAACAGGCTTTTTTGGCTCTCACCTGCAAGTTGAACGATATTTCCGTGTGTGTTGACTAGTGTGAGTGTACTCATGTATAATGAATTATGTTGCGCTCCTTGTTATTAGTCAGAACTACCAGTGTTTCTCCTGGACCTTTAGCCTGTTTAAAGTAGCTAATATAATGATTTTGTCTTTCAGTCATGGATCAGCAAAAGATTAAAAAAACAAAAAACAGATCCAGTAAACAAGTAAGCACCAATCCTTCACTCACACAAACTAAATTCACACAAAGTAGTTTAGTTATGTCACCACATGTTCCAGATGTCTGTGGATTTTTTTTTATTGAGGAGTTTGTTCTTGTTCTTTGTGTCTCTGCAGATATCATGATTATTAAAAAAAAACCTGGAACAGGTTCCAGCTTTGTCTGAAGAAGTACAGCAGGGTCCAAATCAGGAGCGAGGTCCAGGTATTTCCATTCTAGGAATAATCTTTTAGAGCCTCTCCTCTAACTGGAGGCTATGGTCCATCAGAACCAGTATGCACACTTTTGTTTTTGCTCCCATTTTTCATGGGCTGAACTCAAACATCTGAAACTTTGTCCACATGCACAAAACACCCATGACTCTTTTATTGTGGGCAGTCTAAGGCACATTATTCATGCTGTCTAATCAGCCCCTTGATATGCCACACCTGTGAGGTGGGATGGATTATCTTGGTAAAGGAAAAGTGCTCACTAACACATGTAGACAGATTTCACAACAATATGTGAGAGTCATGGGTGTTTTGTGCAAAACAAAATTGTTGCGTTTATATTTTTGTTCAGTGTTTGTTGTTATTCTGATGTAGCGCCCTCGTGTGGTNATCCATCCATCCATGCATCCATCCATCCATCCATCCATCCATCCATCCATCCATCCATCCATCCATCCATCCATCCATCATCCATCCATCCATCCATCCATTCATCCATCCATTCATCCATCCATCCATCCATCCATCCATCCATCCATCCATCCATCCATCCATCCATCCATCCATCCATCCATCCATCCATCATCCATCCATGCATCCATCCATCCATCCATCCATCCATCCATCCATCCATCCATCCATCCATCCATCCATTCATAGGTGATGTTCTGACCCACTTCAGCTACACCACTAGTGACTATTTAATCCTAAATTCATGAGTAAAAGTGAAACTAACTTAGAGACTTTATGGTGTTCTCCTTGACCCCGCCTCCTGCTCCTGAAGGAACTGGTTCTTTCCTCTGGTCCAGTAGAGATGGTGTCGCGTTCCGGCCCAGCTGATGTAAAACATTGAAAGTAGGTCAACACTAGAGATCGGGAGACATACCGATTTGATGCTTGAGTCTGGATTATGTCACGTTTTGTCCCCGACAGCCTCCGTCCAGTAAGACGCTGGTTTACAGAAATGAGTCTGTTATCGTTGCATCATCTGGACGCCTCTGATGTTCTGATCACTTGGATCCATAAGTTACTCAGATATCTGCTGGCTTCCTCTTTCATGTTTGCATATTAAAGTTTCAGTGAGGCGACGGCGTCGTTAGATGGAACAAATGAGTCATGTTTTAGTGTCACAGAGAACAGAAGAGGATCAGAGTTTAAGTGTTCAGATTGTTTCCATTTGACCCTAAAAACCATTATGCTGAGTGAAAATGCTTCAGATAGGAGCCAGAAGAGGCTTTTAATCATAATTACTGCCAACCACTCGTTCAGGGAGTTTCATTTTTATTATTTATATCATTATGGGTTCTGTTTTCTGCTGATTTAAATCAAACATAGAGAAATAAAACAGAATAAAGTCAAAAATAAAGCAAAGACAAAGTGAATGCACAACAACCTGGTTAACAAAAACATTCATGACTTCATCCATCAGCTCAGAAAAATTCATTTCACACAGATCAGAGGGAATACCAGACATAAATCATTAAAGTAGACTGGATTAAACCGGTTTATAACAGTGGAAAACGATAAAAGCCAAAAACATGAATGTAGCTTAACAACAGGACTTTTCACACGAGCAGCCTCCATATATATATATATATATGTTGTTATTGTGAAGCTCCTTGTGATTTTTTTCTTCAGCGGCGCTGTATAAAAGATCATTTCTTCTGCTTCTTCCACCTTCCTCTCCACAGTCCCTGATCGTTTACTTTAGTCTGATTAACCAGAGAAGCGATCTATAAAAAGTTGTTCATCCCAACAGAAACCTCACCTTTAACAGTAAAGGAACTTTAATAACCCATAAAGGATTTTATTGCATCAGTTTGTGTGTTTCTGGTGTATATATTTACGGTCTTATGGTCTTTTACTGTTTTATGTGAATGATGATGTTGAAAGATGAATTTCTGTAACTCTTTTGGTGTCAGACAAATAAAGTTTAAGGGTCCGAATGAACGCTCTGGCTGATGCAAACTACTTCCTGCGTCCCTGCTGGAGAACTCTGAGCATGTCTCTGTGTTTTTACCCAGGAGGCCTTTTCCCCACCGGCTCTCATGAGTACGAGGTGTTCCGCTTCGCCCTGGCTCAGCATCAGGACGTCCCCAAACTGGTGCCACAGGTGGACATGGTGGATACCGGGAGCAGCTTCGCCATGACCTACGCCTGTAAGTCTACCGTCTGACCTCAGTCACGTGACTCGGGATTACAGGAAGTAACTTAGGGAAGTTCACTTTCCGTGTTCAATAAAGGATGAAACTATTTATGTTCAACTGTTTCAAATCTGATTAATAATGAAGGGTTTGTGCTGTGGCCACTTGTTTGGGTCAAACACCCAACCCTGTGGGAGGCTGGAGCAGGGAGGAGCTGGGAGAAGCAGGGAGGAGCTGGGTGGAGCGGGGAGGAGCTGGGTGGAGGTGGGTGGAGCAGGGAGGAGGTGGGTGGAGCAGGGAGGAGGTGGGTGGAGCAGGGAGGAGCTGGGTGGAGGTGGGTAGAGCAGGGAGGAGGTGGGTGGAGGTGGGTGGAGCAGGGAGGAGGTGGGTGGAGGTGGGTGGAGGTGGGTGGAGCATCTGATATTTATAGTTAATTAACATTTAATGGAACGTCATTCATCTTTATTTCAGTGACGTTTTAGGTTGGAGTTAATATCACTCACCCTAGTCTAAATCCTCTAAACATCCACAGCTAAACTATGATCAGTAGAAATGAGTGGATTTCATTCACATGTTCAGTAGCTAATCACATTTAATTTCTGCTGCTAACAATGTAACGGTGGCATGTCTATTATCTACAGGATGGCAATAATCCAGTTTAAATTATGTTCAAAGATAGAAGTGTTTTTGAATTACATACTACAACGGCTTGCCATAGACCTGCAGCGATATTGAGCAGACTCGTAGCAGCAACACCTGACTCCAGGTATCTGCTGCAGCTCTGCTCAGCGCTGCAGACACATAAGAATAAACAGCATGGTGGGGATTTTTCTTTTAGTCATTCTTAGTTTCATGATCGTCGTGTTTTTTCTGAACTCCACTTGATCGTGCGCATGCTACCTGCTAGCATTAGCATTAGCCAATCTGCTCGTAGTTCACTCTTGATCCTGAACTTTGGAGCGTTTCTGCCTTTTCCAGTGATTTGTGTCTTTGCTGGTTTTTCTGTTTTCCTCCATAACACCTAGATGACCGCGTAGTGCTCCAGTAAAATGTGTTCAGGCTGTGGCGCACACATTTAACAACGCCTCTAATCAGTAAAAAAGCTTCGAGGATTTAATGAATGGAACCGTTGGAGGATTTGTTCCAGCCCTGGAGAGAAGGCAGCCGTATTTTTGTTTCATACAGATTTAATGAGCCGTTCAGGTGCGAGAAAAAACGGCGAGTCTTCAAATCAGTTAGATCTTAGTTCATCTTTGGTTTAGAGTCTGGATGTTTGCTGCTAACTCGTTCGTGATGCGACTCCTCCTGCTGTCCACAATGACCTCCACGGGTCAGCGCGCCTGACATCCATCATACGGACTTCATTCAGCAGAGGGGGTGGGGGGGTGAGTGGAGGTAAATGGAAGTGGCCTTTAAAAGTGCAGCCGCCAGCCGTTAACGTAGACCAGAGGGAGTTTGGCGCTAAATGGACTCGGGGCTCCAGGGAGCAACCGGAGATCAGGTTCACAGAAAAGTGAAGCTGTTCTGCTTTTTCTCAAACGGACCAGTGGTTTTACAGCTTAGGTGTGCTTGTGTGTGTGTGTGTGTGTGCATGCGTGCGTGTGTGTGTGCGCGTGTGTGTGTGCGCGTGTGTGTGTGTGAGCGTGCGTGTGTGCCTGTGTGTGTGTGCGTGTGTCATGGAAGTATGTTTTTCTGAACATCAGTTATGTGATCAGGAGAGCATAAATTCACTGTTTTATAATTATATTGTGATGCTCTAGTCTGTGAGAGCTGATGCGTTCTGGTCCTAAATAATATTTATCTGTCTTTCGTCGTCTGGTTCAACCGATGCGGTCGGGTCAGAACATGTCCTGCTTTTATTTTAGAGGCTTCAGGATCGTGTCAGGCAGGGAGCAGGTCTGATTTATTCTCCTGGATCCGTGTGGGTGATGCAGCCAGCACGGCCGCGTGACACCAGCTGTCAGAGCTTCAGCCCGTCATCTCAGACGATAATTCCTGTTAACAGAATGTGTGAGTTCAGTCTGAGCAGCTGAAATGTTTGTTTTTTTGCACGAGAAATCTCTGAGAGGATGCTGCTCGCCTCCGACTCACAGGAGGCAGAGCGCCGTCTGTTTTACACACACACACACACACACACACACACACACACACACACACACACACACACGCCCTGAACATAAAAAACTAAAGTTTTTTATCTTTCGTCTCTTAAAGCCATGAAATTCAAAACAAAACAAAAAATATCAATAAAAAAAACAGAATTTGTTCAGATTAAAAAAATTAAATAAATTAGCATTCCATATAATTTTCCCTCCCAGCTGATTTAATGACTCTCCTGATTGGTTGATGAACCTCTCAGACGATCTGGGATCGATTCTTCTGGAGGCTGAGCGGGACGGTGCGGTCAGACGAACCCTCTTTGCCTGACTGATGAAACGTTCCGTCAGGATTCCTGTCGGAACAGTCGGACCTCCGGCTGTCTGCGGACACACAAACCAGAACCTAAACGCTGGAGCGACCCAACAGTCGGTTCTGTATTTTAATGAGTTTGTCCATCTGGACGGTTTTCCACCACGTTGCATTAATTTAATCCGTTTCAACAGAACACTGTTATCAGACGAGCGTTTGGGCGGAAGAACCCAGCCAGCCAGGAAAATCCTTTATTTATACTGGAAAGAAATCCTGGAAAATAAGAACGTTAAAGGAGAATTCCAGAATCAGGACTTACAAAATAAAAGCTGTGTTGGTGAATAGACTGGGCTTTTATTCTGTGGAGAACTAAAGATTAAACAGACCGGATAGGACCATCAGAACCAGAACCTGTGGAGTGGCAGAACAAAGAGGTGGTCCCAGTTTCCCAAAACGGTGACCAGAGTGTGGTTCTCCTGGATCAGGAGAAGAATTACAACTTTCTCCACTCTGAGGCCAAAATAAAACCCAAACAGAACCGAGTTAGGAAGACAGAAGGATGGATGTTTTAGATACAGGAAGCAGCTCTGATGCTAGCTCAGATCCTTTCATCTGACCTAATCCAGGAGAACCAGATAATCCCAAAGTAAAGCAGAACCCAGAGAGCTTCAGAGGACTTCTCATGAATCATCCCAAACGAATCCAGGCAGTGTGTTCCACTGCTGGGGCCCTGCAGCAGAGCTGGAGCAGACAGATGTTTCCAGGTGTGCAGCAGGCTGGTGGGACAGCAGAGAGACCGGGAATCCTGCAGCTGCTGCAGCTTCCACACGCCGGGCGAGAACCAAACATGGAAACTCCAGAGGAGAGGCTGGTGAGGTCTCACTGTCTCATGAACGGATCAGCTGTGACTTCACGAGCTCGTTAGGATCAGAGTCACCACAAAACCCCCGTTGGTTCTTAGCGCTGCTCTCAGAGGACCACGGGAGTTCCGCCAGAGATGGAAGCAGCTTAAATTCTCCTCCAGGTTCAGAATCACCCAAATAAAAACCGTGAAAGCCTTCATCTTGGTTTGGAACAGAGGCTGTTTTTGGTGGTCAGGTGATGTAGCCCCGCCCCCTCTGGAGCTCTGCTGAGACTCCGGTGGTTACCATGGTGACCCTGATGAGACACTGGTTGCAGCTTTAATGTTTTGTTTGCATCACTTCGTAGATGTTTTATTTGACTTTAGGTTGTCACAAAAGGAAAACGTTCTGGATCCTGGAACCACTTTTTCTAAAAACCACATGAATGTTTCATACAAGGAGCAGCAGCAGCCGTCTGAACCAAAGCACCTCGTCCGTGTCTGCTGTGTCCGTCTCAGGCTGACTCAGAGATCTGCCGAGTCAGCTTCCTGTCTCAGGCAGCGGGTCAAACCTGTGACGAGTCTCAGTCTCATCTCATTTCTGTCACCCTGGACGTCTCAGAGGACTCTTCCCCGGATGTCCACCAAATCAGAAAAGTACCGGTGTTCCCGATTTTTCCCCTGCTGACATTTCTCCTCTGGAATGTCCGAGAGCGAAGCCCTGATGGACGAAGTCCTCAGACTTCCTGGTTTCTCCAGCTGCTGAGCTGGAATTCATCTGCAGGAACATCAGTGATAAAAACACATTTCATTCAGGAAAATTTGTTTTTAATGACTTTCTTCAGTTTGGCCACGCAGAAACAACACAACACGACTATGGTGGTGATCTTGAACATTCTGCTCTGCTTTTTGGACCGGATCAGAACGCTAGGAACCACAGCGGAGCAGGTACTGAAAGCTGGGAGCAAACATTGATTGATGTGGTTTATCATGCCTCGCTGAGGTTTATTACTAACTGTAGACCACTGACCCATCATTGTGAATTGTATTCTCGAGTGGGATGGCGTTCTTTGTCCACCAGGAGGTTGGCACATTGGTACACTTTCATTTACAAGGCCATGCTTGGATTACTACCCAACTGTAACTTAATCTCATGGAGAAGTGTAACTTCTCACAGTTTGCGTGCAAACGATCAGTTGTTACTCTGTGTTCCGTTTGCTCGCACTGAACTGGGCAAAAGGGCTTTTGTTCACTCTGCTCCTTCTGCATGGAACAGGCTGCAGGAAAACTGGAAACTAACCGAGTTCATCTCCTTGAATACAGTTAAAACCAGACTGAGAGCCCTTGAGACAGATTCCCTGTGTTGTAATTGCCTTCTGTAATTCTGTACATAACATGTCTGTGTAACTGAAAAATGTTGTAACTAACTTTTGCAGCCTCTTGGCCAGGACTCCCTTGAAAATGAGGTTTTTAATGTCAATGGGACCTTCCTGGTTAAATAAAGAATAAATAAAATGTTTTTTTTAAAAAACACCGAAGTGTGCTGCAGGAAAAGGCGGTCAGACCGAACCGCACCCATCCGAGTCACGCTGAGTGTGCCTTTGGAAAACCCGTATAAGAGACTCGGCTTCTCCGGACCACACAGCCGGCTCCAGCTTCAGAAGCTGCCCTCATGTTTCTATCCGTACGCCGACCGGAGGAACCGGAGGAACCGGAGGGCGGGGGAGGAAATGAGATGATGTTGGTGTCTGGCTGCCAGAGCTCAGCTTATCGGGAGTCTCCAGATTGAGACGACAGGAGGAACGAACACGACTGCCCTCTGTTTGTCTTATTTATTGTTTATTGGTGCAGAAAACAACGGAAGCTTTGTGTGGGACACATTTAGGCAGCAAGCCCAGCGGAACCGAGACGGCGCTGATCCGGTTCGCCACCGACATGCCGCCCTTCAGGACTCGCTTGTAGTTACACGCTCAATTGCTTCCCTCAGATGTGAAACAAGGATAAAATCCAGCAAACAAGAAAAAAAGAGCAACAGATTTTTATCTGCAGCAGCACAAAGAGCCGGTGAGGAGAAACGAGGCCTGTCGGCAAAGACAGGGATTATCTTTAATTAATAATCTTAATCTTTAGTTTCATGTCAGACAAACTGTATCAGCTGGAGCGGTACCAGGGAGGAGGGGCTAATTCTGGGTTTCCTATGAGAACAAAAGACAAAAACACTCAAACAAAATATTCTCAACGTGTCTGGATTAAACTCCCAGGTCCAGTCTCACTGAACGTGGAGAAAATCTTAGACGAGTTAAAGGTTAACGTACAGGTGGAGGCTGTGGTTGGGAATTGTACCGTCAACCCCTGGGTCAGCCTTTAGATGTGTCAAAGCAGCTAACTCAGCAGGAGATGACGTGTGTGTGTGTGTGTGTGTGTGTGTGTGTGTGTGTGTGTGTGTGTGTTCTTGTACTTACTACATACTGAGGACCAAAACAACTTTTTTTAAAAGCTTACCTGTTGGGTTTTTTACGGTGGCCCTGAAGTGCAAACCACACCAACAAATATCTAAACACAACAACAAATTGAGAAACAAAAACAAATGCAGAATCACAAAAGCAAAGTGAGAAGCACAATTACATTAACAAAACCGGAAAGGGTAGGTACCAGTCAGCAACAGGAGACCATCACTGATTGGACGACTGAGCTGTTTGTCTTTGGAACCGGAAGTTACTCTGCCTGTAGCGCATTTTGTTTGAAGAACGATGGGATGTTTTGTCCTAACTGTGGGAAAAGCTCGTTGAGGAGTCACCGAACTTTTGCAGCGGCAAGAGGCTTTATGACGCATCTATCATCAGAGACACGTCACTCCCATCTAGTAAGTTAATTAGCATAATAAAAGGTTCAAGCTACTTATGGATGTATTAGCCTAGCTTTAGCTGTTTCCAGACAATAGCAGAGCAGAGGGTTGTTCCATGAAGCGAGCTCAGAACATCGAGGCTCATTTGAAAATGCATGCAGCTGTCATAATGACAGTAGTGAAGGTTTGGGGTCTGTTCTAGTAGAATATTACAGCAGGGTCGCTATAATATTTATGGAAAACTAATGTGCATTACTTTGTTTTGACATCCACGTGGCATGTTTTAAATGGGACCAACATGTAATGGGAGATCTTTTTTTTTCAAACACTATAAAATGTCTAAGAACAAAGCTAAATTGATTCTTAAATATTATTACCAGGTCTCAGTTTTGGATGGACTAAAGCTAGGCTAATACATCCATAAGTAACTTGAACCTTTTATTATGCTTATTAACTTACTAGATGGGAGTGACGTGTCTCTGATGATAGATGCGTCATAAAGCCTCTTGCCGCTGCAAAAGTTCGGTGACTCCTCAACGAGCTTTTTCCCACAGTTAGGACAAAACATCCCATCGTTCTTCAAACAAAATGCGCTACAGGCAGAGTAACTTCCGGTTCCAAAGACAAACAGCTCAGTCGTCCAATCAGTGATGGTCTCCTGTTGCTGACTGGTACCTACCCTTTCAGGTTTTGTTAATGTAATTGTGCTTCTCACTTTGCTTTTGTGATTCTTAAATTGCTTTTGTGATTTCACTTTTGTTTTTGTGTTTCTCAATTTGTTGTTGTGTTTAGTGATTTGTTGGTGTGGTTTGCACTTCAGGGCCACCGTAGCTTTGAGGTCTGGTGTGAATTCAGTTTTTGTTGAGGCTAGGGTTAGGGTTAGGGTATGGGTTAGGGTTAGGGTATGGGTTAGGGTAGGGTAGGGTTAGGGTTAGGGTATGGGTTAGGGTTAGGGTATGGGTTAGGGTATGGGTTAGGGTTAGGGTATGGGTTAGGGTTAGGGTTAGGGTATGGGTTAGGGTATGGGTTAGGGTATGGGTTAGGGTTAGGGTATGGGTTAGGCATCATGCAGTCACTAACATGAACAAAAATGAATGGAAGTGAATGGATGGTCCTCATTAAGAGATAAGTACAAGAATGTGTGCGTGCGTGTGTGTGTGTATGTGTGTGTGTGTGTGTGTGTGTGTGTGTGTGTGTGTGTGTGTGTGTGTGTGTGTGTGTGTGTGTGTGTGAGATTCTGAGGTTGGACATCATGTCACATGGAGGTCATTTTCTGTTTAGCAGCAGAAACCTGCTGAAGCGTTTTTTCCTGAAGAACGTGACGTGGATCTGATTTACACCTCGAGGTTATCGTGTTAGAGCTGCAACGACAAATCTGGAAAACAAATTAGCTTAAAACTGTTTTTTCATGCCTCTTAACGTTCTCACATCGTATAGCTATAAATATATTCTCGCAATAAAAAAGTTTTTAATAATGTGGTTCTCTCACATTTGTCTAAAAACCTCCACCAATAACACGTTTCAGAATAAAAGACCATCCATTTGTCGGTCTCACCGATCCGCCGCACTTCCCTGGGTCCTCCACTCCAAGAGAGGTCAGCAGAGCAGTCCAAAGTTTCAGGGCCACAATCTCAGATAACAAGTCTCCCCTGGTTCTAAAGCGGGTCTTAGGGACTGTGAGAAGGTTCTGGCCCGAGGACCAGTGACCAGTGGTGTATGGGGTCAACATGTCACATACATACTTTATGGCCTAACCATGCATCGCTCTGTAGGTCAAAACTAACATTTTAAAATCAATTGTGTGAATAACAGGGAGCCAGTGCAGGGAGCAGAGTAAAGGCGTAATACCAGAACGTTGGCAGGATCCTGTTAAAAGCCATGCAACAGCATTCTGGACCATTTGAAGATGGTTCAAGGCACATTTATTAAAAAAACCTAAAAAGACAATTATAATAATCTAAATGAAAAGAAATGAAAGCGTCTCGATGCTCACATTAGCGAGTGTATGTTTAAGGCACCTTTAAAGACGGCTGGGAAAACACGTTTCTGCATATTGATCATTGAACAGATACATGTCCCACAGAGGCCGACTGGCAATCTGTGAGTTCTGGAGAATCCCAGAACGGCCGGTGTGCTCCAGGTTGGTGTCACCCCCCCTTACTCGGACATTCCCGACAGAGGGACTAGCAGACTGCATCAACGATCTGCCGTCTACCCACCTCCTACCTGCCTCCTACCCGCCTCCTACCCGCCCCTTACCCACCTCCTACCCGCCTCCTACCCCCCTCCTACCCGCCTCTTACCCGCCTCCTACCCGCC
>SSNS01000108.1:56806-58573 GCA_006937985.1 Aphyosemion australe | reverse complement strand
CACACACACACACACACACGCACACACACACACATATGCACACACACACACGCACACACACACACACATGCACACACACACACGCACACACACACACACACACACACACACCTCAGACTGTAACACATCCTCCCGGGTCGAGTCCAGCCGGAGGCAGAGGTCACAAGAGTCAGACTCCTAGACGAGAACTTGTTAGAGATTCAGATCCTCCTCGGCCTCCCAGGTGAGGAGTAACTCGCTGGTTGTTGCGATCGACTCCTGAAGGAACGTCTGGCAGCACCAGGGACTGATCAGGGAGACCCACCAGCAGCTACTTGGATAAAGAGTAAAACCATAGATTTAGATTCTTGTTTCATCTGCAGAAAACAAACAAAAGACGCTTTTTGTCTCGATGACCTCAGAATGATGAGATGAGCCGAGTCACGGTTCAGATCCGAGTTCTTTTCCTGTAATTAGATTAGAACCAAATGTTAATGTTGGTTCAGTCATTTTTAGTTTCTATGGTTACTGATGCAGAAATGTTGAAGGTTCTTAGGGTGTCATCATCTTCCACTGCTTGTTTTATTAGTCATACATGAGCTTGGTAGATGGTCCACATCTCCAGAGTTGGTCCTTCTAGACCTCTGTGGTTCACCTGACCTGCTGCTCCAGATCCCCACTGAGGGAGCTGAATCAGTGTCTCCAAACTCTTCTCACCGTGCATTCAGATGACTTTGTAGCTGTCTGTGAGCAGCTGGACCTACTGCATGAAGGTGGAGATGGCTCTGGGAGACATCTGGTCATTCTGCTGTAAATTATAAAAACCGTCAGCAGAAATGATAAAAGTTAACATTTGTGTCATGTTCAAAACATCTGGCCACATCTGTTTGTTCATTACAATGAAACAGTGAAACCCGAGGGTCTAACGGAGGAAGTCACTGTAAGTTAGAAGGTTGGTCGGGTGAAGGAGGATCCAGGGCTTTAAAGGGTTACACAGGTGAGGTTCCATACCTGTGGTGACCAGTGGGGTTGGAGCTGCACATCATCTCAGGTGCTTTTGAATGACCTGCCGATGGCCGACCCCTGAGGCGCGCCACCGCTCACGCTGATGAGTTTGTTTTGGTCGTTCTCAGGTCTGACGGTGCTGCAGAGGATCCTGGACACGGCGGCGGAGCGCGGCTGGCAGGTCACCTCTGTTAACCTGGACACGCTGACAGAGCCGGCCTTCATCAAGCTGCTGGCCGACCTCGACTACAAGAAGGAGTTTCAGATCGTCATCGACTGTGAGCTGGAGCGCCTCAACTACATCCTCAACCTGGTAAAGCCTTCATTCACCCAACTGATGTTAGACGTCTGGCTGAAGAACGCTTGGTTCTGGACGTTTATCCAGAGGAGGGACGAGTTTGTCCAGCGTGCACGTATGAGCTTTAGTGGTCTCCCCGTCAGAACACTGAAAAATACACCCGAAAAAGACCCGCTGCCCGCTTTAAACGTTCTCTGGAAACATCTAACAGGAGTCGCCAACCTGGAGCCCACGGGTACCATGGGGCCCATGGGTACCATGGGGCCCCCAGGACGGTGCTCAGGCCTTTTCTCCAAAGAGCAGAAATAAAAACGTTCTGCTGCATTAAAGTCGATGTGAAAACTAAAATAACGTTTATTATGAAGTTTAGTTTAACTCTGATCTATTCCTGGAAGCCCTTCGTATGGCTCGATACCCAGGACAGGAGGGTGGTGACCCCTGACCCCTGGTCTAGAAGCACACACACACACTGAACGGTCCTGATC
>SSNS01000108.1:46806-51806 GCA_006937985.1 Aphyosemion australe | reverse complement strand
CAGTAATTAGCTCCCTCCGCTCTGATTAAAGTTGTGATAATCAGTAGAATCAGCTCCGAGTGGAAACCTGCCGACTCTCAGCTTTCTATTGAACTCCACCAGAATGAGTCGCCCCGCTCACAGGAACTCATTCTGCTTGGTCTGAGGTTTGTTCGACATGCAAAGATCCAGCTCTCGAATGGAACCGATAATAAAGCCAGAAAAAAGGATGAGGATGAGGCAGGAAGTGTTGCCATAGTTACTGAAAATCCAAAGAAATTCCACTAAGAGTCAAATCTTCCAGAGAGCTGGATGATCAGATGGGTAAAAACCAGCATGATCCATGACGTACAATAGTTAAAGGAGGCAAAACTAAAAGAAGCAGCGTCTGGTCCCTGAAACGAGCAGAACCTGTAAAACCCTGCATGGAGACAAACAGCAGCTTTATGTGGAGACAGGAAACGAGGAACAGCTGAGCCCAGAATCTGATCAAAAATAAGATTACGTTTATTAAACACCTGAGCTAGCCACGTTTCCACCAGAAGCACAGAACCAGGCGTTTGGTTCTGAGGCTTAATGGTTGAGTTATGGTTATAGTTGTCATGATGCAGGAATCAGACAGAATCAACCTTCTGCAAAACTGAGCTGGAGCCATTTCTGTATGTGGCGGCCATCTTGAATTGGGTTGACTCTAAGGGTTGTAGAACAAACATGGTGTTTTATTGTGTTTCGGTTGTAAACGTTCATCTCTGACGCCTCCTGTCTGACCTCACTCAGGTGAATCAGAGAACTTTAGAACGTTTCAGGCTAACGATGCCGTTGTGTGTTTAGATCGGCTTCTGGAACCAGACGAAAGGTTACGTGAACACGGTCGTCAACAGGCTGCAGGACTTCGTCGGCCTGCTGAACAAAACCTACATCGTCACCACCATACTGGTAGGAGTGGGACCATGTGACTCTTCAGATATAGAAGAACACCAAGGATGTGCTGCCCTCTAGTGGCTTGAATAACAAAGTGCTACCTGAACATGGTTGACTAAACTAAAAGGATGTGCTTCAGCGTTATGACATAAGAGCACCATGATGAAACTGAAGATGAACCAATGATGATCTTTTTTTGGCCGTTCTTCCTCACAGGAAGCTCCCTATATGATGCTGAAGAAGAACGCAGATCAGTTTGTGGGAAACGACCGATACGAAGGTTACTGCGCCGAACTCGCCTCTGAGATAGCAAAACACGTTGGCTTCACCTACCAGCTGGAGCTGGTGGGCGACGGCAAGTACGGCGCCCGAGACCCGGACACCAAGATCTGGAATGGCATGGTGGGAGAGCTGGTTTATGGGGTGAGTGATTACAGAAGGTCTGTCTGCAGCTACATCAGGCTGAGGGTTAGATCCTTTCCTCATTTAAAGCCCAGAGTTAATACCTGGTAGACGTCAAGTCCACCTTCTGTAGGTGACAAGAGCCAGATCAGTAATCCAACCCTAACCAAGTCGCAAGCATAAATCTGGTGGCAGAGGAGTTAAGTGCCTGCCCCATAAGCAGAGGGTTGCAGGTTCAAGCCCCATCTATTTCAGTCGTTGTGTCCTTGGGCAAGGCACTCAACCTGCCTTACCTGCTGGTGATGGTTGGAGGGACCGGTGGCGCCAGTGTTCAGCAGCTGTGGCTGTGATGTAATTTATCACCACCAGTGTATGAATGGGTGGATCACTGTGTTGTAAAGTGCCTTGGGGGGTTATACAACCCTAGAAGGTGCTATATCAAATAGACTTTTAACCTTTTTTAACAATTCCTAAATGTGTTTGAGTGACAGCTTGTGTCTCCGCCCCCTGCAGAAGGCCGACATGGCTGTGGCGCCGCTGACCATCACGCTGGTCCGAGAGCAGGTGATCGACTTCACCAAACCCTTCATGTCTCTGGGAATCTCCATCATGATCAAAAAACCCACCAAGTCCAAACCAGGAGTCTTCTCCTTCCTCGACCCGCTGGCCTACGAGATCTGGATGTGCATCGTGTTCGCCTACATCGGAGTCAGCGTGGTGCTCTTCCTGGTGTGACCTGTGGGGCTGGGGGTTAGAGTTTGGATGGATGGATGGATGGATGGATGGATGGATGGATGGATGGATGGATGGATGGATGGATGGATGGATGGATGGATGGATGGATGATGGATGGATGATGGATGGATGATGGATGGATGGATGGATGGATGGATGGATGGATGGATGGATGGATGGATGGACGGCCAGTAAATAAACATCTGTAACATGTTTTTCTAGGTGAGCCGCTTCAGCCCATATGAGTGGCAGAGTGAAGATTCTGATGATGAAGATGAAGCTGGTGTTTCTTCTGCTTTTCGTCGAGCTCCGCCCACTTCGTCTTCTGAAGCGCCTCACTCTCCAGGTATCGTCATAACCACCACCATCCCCATCATCCCCATGTTCTTGTAGGTTTTCTCGGTTCTACTCTGGAAAAACCAAAAGAAAAACTCACGTTTTGTTTTGCTGAGCCAGGGTTCTCCCAGGCTCAGAACCAGCAGAAGGACAAGGAGACTCCAGAACACACCAACGACTTCGGGATCTTTAACTCTCTCTGGTTCTCTCTCGGGGCCTTCATGCAGCAGGGCTGTGACATCTCCCCCAGGTCAGGATGCATCCTCAATGTTCATCACTCAGATCAACACACTCCCACCCCTACTCTGGGACACCCCTCCCTCACACACACACACACACACACCCGTCAGAGATCTCCCGACAGAGAATTCGCAAGTGCCCCCCTTGAACATTTTCCTGGGGGGTTCTATGTATCCTAGGGGGGTCTTCACAGAGAATAACTGAGGAACTCTGCCCCAGACCCACCATCTCTGATGTAAACACACCTTATTCATGTAGACTCGCATGTTATCATGAAACATGTGATTGTGTGTGACGTGCTGCCCGGTTTGTGGTATGTTCCAGCAAAGCTTGGGCCTGAGGCGCTTCCTGTTCTGCTCTGTCGGTTTCATCATGCTACATGTGTGTTTACGGTTTTATTTATGGCTGTTTCAGCAGGAAGAAAGAGTCCAAACGTCCTTACGTGTGGCTAAAACCAGGATCAGGAGTTATGACTTCAGGGTCATTAAGGTGGTTTGAGGTGTTTATTGGGGTTATTAGGGGTAAACAGCTGAAGAATCGATGTTCTCAGCTTGTTACTGATCCACTTGGTTATAAACAGTTGTTGAAAGTTGGGTAAATTATGTAAAATAAAGCCATACCAGGTGACTGGTTTTGGATGCAACTGATGTTTTCTGAACCCTTCTTCTCCTTCCTTCTCATCAGGTCTCTCTCAGGTCGAATCGTCGGAGGAGTTTGGTGGTTTTTTACCCTCATCATCATCTCATCCTACACAGCCAACCTGGCAGCCTTCCTTACCGTGGAGAGGATGGTGTCCCCCATAGAGAGTGCAGAAGACCTGGCCAAGCAGACTGAGATCGCCTATGGGACGCTGGATGGAGGGTCAACCAAAGAGTTCTTCAGGGTGAGCTCTCACTCTTAACAGTGCTTTCCTTCCATTAAAGGTCCTCAGATGTGGATCAGTTTGCTTGGACCAGCTCCGGTGGCCTAGTGGTAGAGTGTCCGCCCCAGAACTGGGAGATCAGGGTTCGATTCCCGGTCGGGTCATACCAAAGGCTTTGAAAAAATGGGACCCAATGCCTCCTCGCTTGACACTCAGCACTAAGGGGTTGGATTGGGGGGTTAAACCATCAAATAGTTCCCGAGCGCGGCCACAGCTGCAGCTCACCGCTCCCCACCAGGGGGATGGGTCAGATGCGGAGATGTAATTTCACCAGTGTGTGATGATGACTTGGAACTTTAACTTTAACAGCAGTTAAAGCTAAAAAGGTTTTAATTCTCACTCAGATGAAACTCAATGATGAGTCAGATGAGTCTCAAAGACAAGCACCTGTTTATTCAGTAACATATTTCAGTTTTGAGCATCATATAAAAATGATAAAAGAATGTTTGCATGAGCTACACTTATCATGTTTGTTAAATTTGTTAAGAGACTCTACCAACAAAGGTGCTGTGATCTGAACAAGGGTTCGATTCTCTGTGATCCAGACAATCATTAAAGCAGTGGTTCTCAATTAGTGGGGAGGAGGAGCAGGGGGGGGGCGCGGCGCACCGCACCTGACCCCCCAACCCCTCCCCCCACCCCGCTCGTTGCTTCCCCACCGGAGAGTAAAACAGATCCCACAATACATGCACTGACTGATTTGTGAACACAGAAAAAGTCCAAACATGGATTTTATTTAATGGAGCAGTGCAAATGTTCCATGGAAGAGAAATTTAGATTTTTCTTTTTGTTTCATTTATATTTTTTGTTTGGTAGTGACGTATAAACAGCCCTATTGAACATGGTCTTGTTAAAAAGATGCCTCATCTTCGTTTCCCTGAGCTGCCCTGCACCACTGTTTGATTTTATTTAAATAAAATGTTTTTTCTGAACATAACTTCCTTTCTTTCTTATATGAGAAATGGAAAGAATCGTTTGTTCGCAGCCAGAGGCAGCTTGATCTATTTTCGCTTATTTTTAAAATAATAATAAATATTCAATAAAACCGTTAAATATCCATTCTTTTTTCATTAATATTTATCCCACACAAGCTGACCAGAGTTCCCCAGTAACATATAAACAACACAAACGATTTCACTTTAATTAACGTTTCACCTGCTGCCGCCCGAGCGCACATTCTGCTCCACGTGAACTGGTCACCTGCCTGTGTGCAAATGTCATGTGAGGAGCGCTGAAGAGAAGCGCTGACAGAGGGATTCAGAGGTCTGTCTGGACATCCTGTCAAGTTCTGGAATTAAAAATACAAGAACTTTCTGTCTTTTATTTGTGTCTGACGCGCTCCGCTGCTGCGCTCCATCACCCGTGCTTCTGCGACTTTACCTCACTGGCGCAGCAGCGAGCGCAGCGCACTCTGCTATTTTAGACAGATCTCTTTGATCTGCTTAAATCGTGAAAAATGAAGCCA
>SSNS01000108.1:39306-41806 GCA_006937985.1 Aphyosemion australe | reverse complement strand
AAAGAACAGAAAAGACAGGATGAAGAAAACGACGATGACTATAAACACACCGGGCCGGAACTCAGGAGGCTCACAAACGAAATCACACCTGGACTTCATTTGCTCCCTAAAGATGTTCCACTTCTCATCTGAGGAGTTTTTTTAATTTGCTCTGAGAAGTACGGAGCTTTCAAACGTCACCCGGAGCTTCGTTAAGGAGGTCGTTCGTTAATGGAGGCTCTAATGAGAGTAGCCCACACGTCTCTGTCTGACCCAGACGGTTCCTCACATAAGAAACTGAATGTTTGTGACGTCCTGATTTCTGACCCTCCTGAGTCCAGATGACTCAGAACCAGCAGCTGAGATTAGATGATTATGATTATTATTTTATTTGTTTAAAGCTGTTTCATCATCATCATCATCATCATCATCATCATCTCTCTGAGTTTTGTTCTAAATGAAGCTAGCTAGCTAACTTTTCTCATCCAGACTAGTTCAGTGTTTTAGAACTGGGCTCTTCACAACTTTAACAAGTAAAACAAAAGTTAACATTTTGTGTTTGGAACAAAACTCTCACTTCATCAGACGAGCCGGCGCTGACTCAGACGTAAAAACCTGCTGAGTCATCTAAAGAGGAACAACAGTTGTTTACTTCCTGTGTGTGGTGGTGGTCCTCATCAGCGCTAACCTAATCCATGGAAACTGTTGTTCCTCCTGGATTACTGGGCGATGTTAAAACCAGGTCGATTGTTTGAATGTCTGCACATCATGAACAGCTTTGGAGTGTTGACTTTAAACCAAACCGGGTCAGAAACTAAATGACCCAGCTGGTGTTTGTCAACACAAATATCTGATCAGCCAATCAGACGGCAGCATTCAGTCACGAGACCACCCGCTGAAGTTCAAACTGAGAAGAAAACCGATTTAAGGGACTTTGAATGTAGCGTGGTAGTTGGTACCAGACTGGTCTGATCTGCTGGGATTTGAACCCACAACCATCTCTAGGGTCAGAGGTCAGACTGGATCCTAAAGTCTGCAGAAGCACACCAGCTGCTCCAGAAGGACTCCAGCAGCAGAAGACCTCACCAGGTTTTCCTCCTGTAAGAACAGGAACCTGAGGCTACAGGATCACCAGAACCTTTCCTGGTCTGATGAGTCTGGACTTCAGCTGTCGGGTCAGAACCTGGTGTCACCAGCATGAAAGCATGGATCCATCCTGCCTTGTATCAACGCTTCAGGCTGCTGCTGGTGTAATGGTTTGGTGACCATGTCCATCCCTTTCTGACCACATGGACCCATCTTCTGATGCTCCTCCCATCAGGACCAGGTCATCATCATGGACGGAGCTGATGCTGTCTTGTCGGGATGGACCAGAACCTCTGAGGAACATGTCCAACACCTGGTTGAATCCACAACATCAAGAATTAGGGCGATTCTGAAGGTAAAAGGAGGTCCATCGCTAAATGATCCACAAACCGACAGCCCTCTTTGGTGTCACTCAGATATTATGGGATGTAGGAAGTCGGGCCAAACATGATGCGCAGAACTTCAAACGCCAGAGGAGCTATCAGAAGTTGGGTCTGCAGAACGGTGAACCTGCACCATTCATTTTGATTTGCCACTACTAACATCATGCCTGTCACAAGTACACGCGTGTGATGATGTCGCGTCTTCATTAACCCCTGCTGTTGCTATCGTCTCCATAGAAACCCTGTAAACTTGGCAGTGTTAAAACTGAACGAGCAGGGCCTGTTGGACAAATTGAAAAACAGATGGTGGTATGACAAGGGAGAGTGCGGCATCGGGGGAGGGGACTCCAAGGTCAGATCACCGTAACCCCGAAGGGTACCGACCCGGGTAACCACGATACACCGGGTAACCGGCATCAACCAGCGTTAGGGGAGTGGCTGGGTCTACAGCCAAGGAATTCAGGAAATCAGGAAAACGTCTAAAGATTCAAAAGCATAAAAGGTTCAAATATAATTGATAAAATAAACTGTGAGATAAACTAGAAAAGTCATAATTAGATTTATTTGGATAAGAAAGGTTTCTACAACAGATGAGTTCTGTCTGAACCAGACAGGAGATATGAGGGGAGGGGGTCCTGGAACAGGGACCAGATCAGGTTATCAGAGGTCCCCATCTCAGAGTCAGACTAAGAAAAAACTGGTCGTTTATTAAATTTAACATTTTTAAAATAAGAAAACAGCTGAGTTAAAAAAACTTCAGTTAGAAAACAGAGACGACTCTGTTCTCAGAGTAAAAGTAATCTGATTATTTGAATGTTTCTGGCAATAATAATTTCTGCTCTTTTGCCTCTGGTGAACTACCCAAACCAGTGTAACCGGGTGAACTACCCAAACCAGTGTAACCGGGTGAACTACCCAAACCAGTGTAACCGAGTGAACTACCCAAACCAGTGTAACCGGGTGAACTACCCAAACCAGTGTAACCGGGTGAACTACCCAAACCAGTGTAACCGAGTGAACTACCCAAACCAGTGTAACCGGGTGAACTACCC
>SSNS01000108.1:27518-36901 GCA_006937985.1 Aphyosemion australe | reverse complement strand
GGATGGATGGGTGGATGGATGGATGGATGGATGGATGGATGGATAGATGGATGGATGGATGATGGATAGATGGATGGATGGATGGATGGATGGATGGATGGATGGATGGATGGATGGATGGATGGATGGATGGATGGATGGATGGATGGATGGATGGATGGATGGATGATGGATGGATGATGGATGGATGGATGGGTTTCTGAGGTCCTACTGATCCAAGATTATAAACAGTGAAATATAAAAATGGACCAGAACCAGTTTTTGGGTCTCTGAAGGTGAAACTAGCAGAACCGTTGGACCACAGCTGAATTTAACTCAATAGTTTTCTGTTTAAATGGTCGGTTTTTATATTCTATTTCAGTAATTTGCTGCTTTTCTGAAAATGAAGCTAATAGCTAAACGTTACAGAAACCTTAAGTCACCTGTTTGGACGCTGCGTGACAGATTGGAGATGGAAGGTCACATCAGAACAATCCTGAAAAGATCCGTGGGTTCCTTTGTTCCCGATGTCGCTAAATCCAAGAAAACCAAGAGATTACAGAGAATCATGAAGTCAAAAATACACACACACACACACTCGTGTTATTTACTTTAAATAAAGGAAACCAAAAGTCAGATGATATTTTTATCAGAGCTTTTTCAGATCAATGAAGAGTTTTTATTTGAAAGATGGTTTCTTGTCTTTTCCTTCCTGGTGTTTGATTTCTTTCCTGCATGGATCTGCATGTTTCAGTCAAAGTCATCCAAGGCTGTGACTGGAGGCAGGAATCAGGATCGTTTTTGTCTGTAGGAACAAAAAGATTTAAATATGTTTATGGAGGAGAAAACGTTTTCTGACATCCTCAAACTCATAAAGTTTCATCATCGGCCAATCGGAACAGTCTGGGAACGTTTTCACCTTTCGTGAATTATTATTATTACCAGTGTGAGCTCGGAGCTCTGCTAGGTGCTGTAATCCATAAACCAGACGAATAATCAGAACAAATACGTAGTATAAATAATAAGATAACAAAAGACTAACCAGACCTAAAAGATCAGACCACTCTCTGTCCTTCAGCCAGAAGGTTTAACGTCCTCGTGACCTCTGACCCTTAATTGGTCCAGTTTTAGACGTTTATTTATTCCCCGTGGTCTTGGTGACCTATGGTGCTAACAAGCTGGTTAATAATTCATTATTCATCATTTTAAATATTCTGAGGAAAAAATAATCAGCAGATACATTTAACTCAAGAGGCTGAAATGTACGGAAGGCCAAGAGTCAAATAAATAAATAATCTTTGTGTGTCAATAATTCAATTTTAATATAAAGTCTTGAACAGTTTAAACATGTATTATTAAAAGTCAAATTATTTATAAATGAAGTAAATATTTTTAGCTGTGACACATTTATATTTATGTATCTCAGATTAAAATAATGACAATAAAACATATAATCACTGAAACCCATACTGCGGTTCGGTGTGCTCCAGCCTCTCCTCACTGGTTTCATGTGTTAAAGAGATTAAAGAATTAAAGAATGAGCGCAAATGGAAAAGGCACCAGTTCTATGAGGTGTTTGGGTACCGGTACCGGGTTCTTTACCGCGTTACATTTGGGTTCGTTTTTAATCTGCTTCCGTTTCACAGCCTTAGGATGACACGTCAGATTCAGACGATTGATTAGTCATCATGTGTCTATCAGCACCACGCTTGGTTGGGTCTGACTCCGCCTCTTCGTGCTAACAGGATAAGACGAGCGCGCTCAGTCTGAGCAACGTGGCTGGAGTCTTCTACATTCTGATTGGTGGGCTGGGCCTGGCCATGCTGGTGGCTCTGGTCGAGTTCTGCTACAAGTCTCGGATCGAGTCCAGGAGGATGAAGGTGAGTGTGTGTGTGGGTGTGTGGGGGGGGTCCTCTACGTTTAACTTCTGTTGGTTTCTTAAAGCTTTTTTTTTTTTGGAGACTGTAGATCGAGTTCCTCTCACAGCCGTTTGGTGTTCCACTCCATTCCGAGTCTGGAATTCTTAGAGCCGGACTTTGGAATGGAGATCAGGTTTGACTCACTGGTCAGGTCGTGGAGGTACCGGGTCCTTACGGGAACTCCATACCTCCTCTCCAGCTCCTTCTGGAGGATCCTGATGTTCCCAGACCAGAGAGGACCTATGATCCCTCCAGAAGGTCCTGGGTCTGTCCAGGTATCCTCCAGAGGGACCAGGAGACATTAGTCAGAACCACCTGTCTCCATGAGGAGGAGCAGTGCTTTCTCCTCGCTCCATCACCAGTTTAACCACCTCCTGAATAATAGAGTTATAATATTTACATGTGAAACTGAAACGTTTCTTTGCTCTGAAGCTCCAGCGGGAGACGTTGTTGCTACTGAAGCTGATCCAAACAGAGACGGCGTAGATCTCTGGACTTTATGTTGTATCATTCATGGGGACTTTTATTTTTAGTCGTGTGCATCAGCTGCTGCTGTTTTCTGTGTGCCGCCACAGGGCAGCAGCCCCAATATGACTCCCGTTTCAAAGTACATCAACTGAACTCTGCTCATCTGCCACTCGTGTCTTCCTCGCCGCCGTCTGTGTGATGAAACCGCGGTCGTCTCGTTACAGACGGTGTTGGTTCACGCCGAGGCTTTGATGGGCGGCTCAGAAAGGAACAAACACGTCATTAGAGGCCAGTGAGCTGCTCTCCTCTCAGCTGGACTTTTGTTATTCTCTTCACATGAACATCAGAGCACAAAGGGAGGACTTAACGTGTCCCTGAAGGCGGCGGTGACACAACGTGTGGGAGATTTCATCAGTCGGAGCAGATGGAAGAGCACGCCGAACAGATTCACCCTGCAGCAGAGAGGAACTCTCATCAATACGCAGGCGGGCACATTTCCACAGAACGCTAAAGCCCATCAGCGTCACGTGATCCTCGTTTCCACTTTTTAATGGATCTTGAACCACAACTGGTTCTGATCCAAGAAGTTTCGGATTGAATTGTCCTCCTCCCGTCTGTCGCCAGAGAAAACATCTGCAAGCGTTGGTTTCAACAGTTTTCTGCTTTGGTGTCTGTAGATCTTCCTGTCAGAGGTTTCTATGGTTACTGATGGAAAATCACAGCACTAAGTTGATTTTATTAGGAATGACATGACGTTTATGCAATGAGTCCACATCTTCAGAGTTGGTTCTTCTAGACGTGTGTGGTTCACCCTGACCTGCTGGTCCAGATCCTGACTGATGGAGCTCTTCTGCTTCCGGCCGGTAACAACATGGCGCCGGTGCTCGGCTTCGCTGCTGTTGTTAGCCACTCTTTTAAACTTTCTTCTTCTAACTTTCTCTTTTCTGCTTTGCTTTTGTCTGCGGTCTTCTGCGGTAATGTCCCTATCTTCTCCTATGATCACCAGACGCTTTTATCCTTCTGATCAGCTGCGATCGGCCAAGACACGCCATGGATCCATCTTCTGCATTTCCGTTGTTTACCTCCTGCCTCTGGAGGATGGACCACAAGTTCTCAGGGATGGAGGTGTGGGGAGTCTCCTGGACCAAACATTTTGTTGTTCTGGTCCTGATCCACTTAGTTCTGATTTTATCCTTCTGGTGCTCCAAACTGTTGATGGACGGTTGGAGGAGTTCCTCTGGGAGGACGTGTAGGTACCGTTCTTTATTCATAGCTGTTCTGAGGCTAAACTGGGAGTGCTCCCCTGTTCTTCTTCTCCCTGGACCTGCAGCAGAACATCAGTCTGTCTCTGATGGGTTTCTTGTCTTTAGTGCCTTAAAGCCTTCTTCACACATTTAATGACAGAAATGACTTAGAATCAAGCTAATTTTCAAGGTTGTTGTTTTGTTGTGTGTGTTCAGAGTTTAACAAGAGTCTCAAGGGTTAATGTTTAAACTTCTACAACATCAGGTTAACTCTGAGTCTGAGACTCTGCTGTGATAAGAAAACGCTCAGAGAGAAAACAGGTAAACTGTTTCCAGAGCTCAGCTCTTCACCTTTCTCCTGTCGAGGTAAAAGCAGGAAGGAGTCGCCATTTTGAAACGCTCATCTCGACGGTTGGAGCTCCGTCTGTAAACGATGAACCTGGGATTTATTTGTCTCAATCTGCATGATGAGTGGAAGCTGTGCAGCAAACAGCGAGGGTGCGTGGGAGCCTCAGAGGCTCAGTTCAGGATATTAACTCTGGATCCACGTCATTAGTTTTACTGAGAAGTGACGCAGAGAGAGATTCACTCACTGATACTCTCATACCAACGTACGGATCACTTCAGGGCAAAGAAAAGGAACATTTACACAGAAAAACTGTTTTCACCTAAACACCTGCTTTCCTCTGTGCTGTTTCCACCACCTGTCCTCGGTTTAAAACCGTCTGAATGATCTCAGACTCACACACACACACATGCACATACACAAAAAAAACCCTATCAGAAAATACACACAATCATCTATGACATTCTAAGGGCGTTATGAGACCCTGGAGGTCTGTATACCACACACACGACGTGGTTTACGAAACCAATTTTAAATTGGCCAAAAAACCAAAAGAAAGTTTAAGTTGCTGAAATAACTAAATAAAATGATAATAGCAGTTACACAGTTAGTAATAATCTATTAACAATGCTTACTTTTTATATTTGTCAAAAATTACAACATTTTAAAAGTCATGAATTACGAGAAAAATGGTCTCATAAACCGACTGGTCTCATCATGCTGGTGTGTAACCTGACAAATCGGGCTCGCAAACCATAAACACACACGCACACACACACATACACACACACACACTCTTGTCTGGCCATCTTAGTGAGGACCATCCATTGACTTCCATTCATTTTTGTTAATTGTTGTGGCTGTAACCCATACCCTAATCCTAACCATAACCAATGCTGATCTATTCCTAACCCTAACCTTAACTAAACTTAATTCACACCATTCCTCTAAAACTAATGAGTAGAGCTCTGGAAGATTGCACCAAAGTGAGGACCGGGCAAATGTCCTCACTTTGCTACTGATGGTCCTCACTTTAAAGGTGAAAAACTCGTTATGGTCCTCACTAAGATAGCTAGACAAGAACACACACACTCACAAACACACACTCACACACACACCCTAACACACACACACATACACACTTCCATTCTTAGGCCCGTTATCTTTTCCATCTTCTGTAAAATCTAAACTCTCCTCTCGGTCTTGCAGGACCTCATCGACGCAGCCATGATGAGCACCAGCCTTGGCGGGATGGCGGGCGGTGCTGGACCATCAGGCCTCGAAGGGGAGAACGGACGGGTGATGGCGCATGATTTTCCTAAATCTGGAGCTCAAGGTTTACCCTGCATGAGCAAGGCAGCAGGCCTGGGACTGTCCTCTACGGGCATGTGATCAGAACCAAGCCTGCTGATTGGACAGAAACCTGTGTCGGTGAGGGGGAGGGATGGGGGAAGGTGGAGGACAGAGAGACAGAAACATCTGAGACTTTAAAAGCCCAATGAACTGAAAGCACCTGAACGCAACACATGAGTTGAGTCAAAAGCCTGCAAGACAAGCAGCAGGGCTCAAAAATAAACAAGCTGGAGCTACTTTTTCTACAAGCCTGTCTCACGACGAGCCCTCCTAATCTGCAATAACTAGACGTGGGGGGGGGGGGGGGGGGGGGGGATTTTTTAAGCTTTGTCTCCTCTTCCTCTGAGTTCCGTCACATTCACAGCTAACAGCACTTTTCTAGGGCTGAGACGTAACAGCATGTGGACATTTCAAACGTTTTTTACTCTGAGAGTCAGATAAATACGTGTTTGTGTTCAAAAGCCTGAAGATGTTGTTCTGATCAGCTAGCTGCCTTCATCATATCAATACAGGTTATAAATAAAACAGCTGACTTGTTGAAAACTTCCTTTTGTGTCGTTTTTGTGTTTAAAGGAACAAAGATTGTGAGGTCGTTGCTGATGCGTACATCGTTCTATTTCCCATCAGGACATAAAAAAATCATCTGACCCTCAGCAGGTCCAAGGAGGCAAGTTCAGCCTCAGAGGAACACTCATAAGTATGTACAAGGGCAGTTTCTGTGAAATGGAACGTGGCCCTAAGAGACGACTCAGTGACATTAGGCGCGTTTCCACTACTGGAACCTCGGGATTACGCATCTCAAGCGGTTTCTATCCTCATAAAATATAAGTTAAATAAATAAATAAAATTTTACGGGAACTTCCCAGCATGTGTGTCTCTCCACCTCAGTGGTCGGTCAAAGGAGCGTTTTCTGAGCTGAAGCTTTAACCCAGAGCTTCAGGAGCGTGATGAAAACATCTGGGATGAGGAGCAGGACAGCAGGAGGGAGGAGATGAAACCAGCTGGCATTCATGAAGCTTTGATTAAAGTTTAAGAGCTCGGTACCAGAGCTAAAACCAGATGTTTCAAGCATCAGATCCAGAAGATGAGGTTTGCTTTGACTGGATTTATGAGACCTTCACGAGCCTGTTTGTTAAAGAGAGAGGACTGTGTTAAACCCAAAAAAATGGATTCCTACCAGAAAGTTTTCCGGTTCTTTCACCTTTTCTTCATTTCTTTACTCTATTGATTCTTCCCTCCTCCTCATCCTGTTCCTCCCCATTAGTGCCGGGTTCCTTGGAGCTCTCAGGACCTTTCATCGAATGGTTTGGTGTCCAGAGGGGGACGCAGCCTAAAAACGCCTCATTACTCCCCCTGGCTGTGAGGGAGACTGGAGAGAGACGGGGGAGACAATTAGCCCCAGAAAGGCCCTGATTAGGAGTATGTGGCCCATTACCTATCGGGGGGGTGTGGAACATAAACCAGAACTAGAGTCATTATTAAACACCCTGAAGTCCTCTGAAGAAAACAAGAACTTTTTATTTGAACTTAAAATAAAAATATAGAATCTGTTTTATAACCTGAGTTTTTTACCAGGTTAAACAACAATAATAATTCATGAGTTAAAGTCTACAATAACAAATAAACGGATTAATAAATCAGCTACGATCTTCTAAAGGTCCAGCTAAACATCTGCAGGTAGGAACAAAAAACCCCGATGGAGGTGTGACGCCTCTCAGCAGCTCGGTGGAGATGATGACGGTGATGATGAAGATGGACACAGATGACATGAAGGCGTTTTCTTTTTTCAATTAAAACTAAAGCCCCGCCCCCTAAGAAGCTTCAGACACGTTACCAGCCCACAATCTGAGATCCCTGTCAGGTCCTCCAGCCTCAGCCTGCCTGTCGGGAAATAATCCCCCCCCCCCCACCCCCAGGGCTTTAAATTGGAGGATTTTTGGCTTCAAGTGCAGCTAAGCACCACACACACACACACACACACACACCTTTCACTTTCATTAACTGCTGGTGGGAAGTCACGGCTCTAACTGTTCCTGTGATGAGAGCGTTGTCGTTTTCTACAGAAAACAATTAAATTACAGACAGAGTTTTATAAAATCTCCTCTGTTTATGAAACGATCTTTATTAACCCTTTACAGCCCATAGTGTAGTTCTGGCCTTAAAGGTCTCGTTCCCATAGAAACCAGTAGTACCTGTTCTTTCTCAAATACAATTGATCACTGTGACCCCACCTTTCCACTGGATGTGTAAGCGGTGCACATTTTACCCACAAGCTCCTTACTGCCGGGAGAGTTTCAGACGCAAAATGTCAGCAAACACGCTACCCGTGATTTCAGCACTTCATACAACAAACAAGGACAATGACGTGTCCAAACATGTTTGTGGTTGATTTTCTGTTCTGTTTGCCTCGGCTACAGAGGTGTCACAGGTAACGGTGCACTTTTTTTTTACAACTGGAAATCTGAATGTGACTTTTATTTTGAAGGATTCCGGATGTTTTAAACTGCTTTTGTGTTTGACTTCCTGTCTGACCGGATCAGAACTGCTGAACTTGACCGGTTCTGGAAGCGTAGTGATGAGAATCACTTTTATTGTCATTGAACCAGCGTCCTGGTACAACGAAATTTCATTTCAACACAACCTGTCCAAGATCAGACATACAGCACAAAAAACACGTAAACAGGATCAGGCTGACTCTGGAATGCAGCTGCTTCACGACGCTCCCATATGCAGATAAAAAAGGACAAGAGGATGGAGGGAGGAGGGGAAAAGAAGGCACCCTAGCCCTACCCCCGACAGGGGACGGAGCGGAAGTACAAAAGAACCCACCTCAGTACATAAAAGCACATATTCAGATAGTCACAACATAAGAGAACCTGTGCACCTGGGATGCATCCAAAACGCAATGCTTTGCACCCAGATAATGCGTTAGCAATCCAAATTCATTCTGCATGTAAACGGGTTAGCCAAACGGAACCGATTGGACACTGGCATTCCAGAAGTGACGAGACCACGGAAGCGGTCTTCTGATAATATCACCACAACGTAACACGCGTAGCACCATCAAACAGAACAGAACGCACCAATAAGCTGTGCTGCAGCGTTGTTGTCCATTCCTTCAGCCATCGTGCATATCCTGTTTCAATTCCATCTGCTTCACTCCCGCCAGCGTTTGTTTACTATTTGTGTTGCTACAAGCTAACCAAAACAATGCTGACATGAAATGGCGCACGTCGCCACCTACTGTACCGGAGTGGAACGAACTTCGTTTGAGAGGTCGGTTTTCTGAAGCGCATGTAAACGAGAATAAAGACTCCTCTATTATTACCATTAGATCGACCTGGATCCACTCAGATGTTGATACTGCGCCTGTAACCGCACTGAGTGATGCATGTTTACCCAAGAAGGAAGAGTGAATGGAGGTAGAGGAAGAGTCACGTTGCTGTTAGCCAATCAGAGGCAAAACATTTGCATGTCATGAATATTAATGAGTAAGGCTTGTAATCTTGCCCCAACCCTATTCCTCTGGTGGAGGATCTACAGGAGGTGAGGGCAGCTTTAATCAGTTTATTACTATTATATTGTTGTAAATAGAGCAGATTATTATATAGCTGTCCTGTAATTATAATGTAAAAAGATGTGTTATCTCATATTTCAGATTTTAACCAAGTGGTTTGTTTTTAAACTCCAACATTAATCTGATGTTCTGAAGACATCAATAATATAAATAAATCACATTTTATGAAGATGTTTCCATCCTTTGTAAAATTAAATCAATTAAAGTTGGATATTTTAAAACCAGTTGAAAAAAATCACAAATAATTCTTTACATTTTATTTTCTATTTTTTTTATTATTTTATTTTAACATCAATAGTTTCTGCTTTCCAGCTGCAGCCCAGTCAGAGCTCCTGGTGTTCCAGCAGTGAGGACACCAGAACCGGGTCCTGCCCTCTATTAACAGAAACATTTAAATCCTAACTCTGGTTTTCAGACACATCTGGGCTCGGATCTTAGAGGAAACATCAGGATGAGTTTTGGAAGCAGATGGAGAGTTTAGGAAGGATTTAGAATTT
>SSNS01000108.1:2518-22518 GCA_006937985.1 Aphyosemion australe | reverse complement strand
ATTCAGTCAGCACACAAACAAACAAACAAACAAACAAACAAACAAGTAAAACAACAGGAACAAATTCACATGAGAGCTAAGAGATCAGATGCTGTCGACTTCAGTCGTTTAAAACCATTGAAACAAGATCGGATTGAGTCTACATGAACAGAAAAATGTCTCGTTTCCTTTGACATCAAAGATCCCAGGTGACCTTCACCTGTTCAGGTGTGAACAGCTGATTCGGCCCAGATGTTTGTTCTCTATTGGAATAATTAACCAGATGGGCTTCCTCCTGAGAGCCTTAGCTCCTCCGCTCAAACATCTGGGTAATGCAGCGGTGGACCATCATTCAGAACCAGCTGTTCGGGTCCAGCTTGGGTCTGAACAGCTGATTAATGCTCAGACCCATACAAGATGGCCGCCACAACAACGTAAATGAAAACGGACAGGGCGCTGCTGTCGCTCACTCAGTCTAAAACTCTGACCTGAAAGGTTGTCGACATGAAATTTAAACGTTTTAATCGTTTTTTCTGAAGTGGAGATCATCGCTGCACTCGGAGCTGCTGGAGACGTCTGGCTTAACTCAACAGTAACGCTTCTGCTGCTCTGGATCAAGTCTGGAGAGAACAAACGCTGTGGAGCCATTTCTGCTTCAGCTGTTCACCTGTAGGAGGTGAGAGACACCTTTTCATCTGGATTTTGTTCTTCAAGTGTCTAAAACTGTTTCTACTTTTAGTTCTTTAGATTTTAACTCGGCTTTAAATGAGTTTTTAATCTAAACCTAACCTTGAAATAAAGAAGTTTGATGTTTTCTAAAATAAAAGCAAGTTTTTGTTCCGTTTAGAAATAAAAATGCTGCTAAAGTACAGATCTGAACGTTTGACAAAGTGCTCAAGACTAAAGTAACAGTCCTCCTCCTCCTCCTCCTCCCCCCTCTCAGCTGATGATGAAGACTCTGGGTCCCTCCTCCCTCATCGGAGGAAGGCTCTGTATCACTTCGTTGTCCATCAGTCCATATTTATCCTCCTTCATATTCCTCCCTCCTCCTCCTCCACTGGCTGTGACCTCGTCTGTAAGCCCCTCCCTCTCCACAGGCTGAGACAGCTGATTGGTCACCTGACTCAACGTAATCTGGATTACAAACAAAATGGTGGATTCTCAGTGAGGCTGCATGAAATGTAATCTTTATTAGAGAAGGTTTTTTTCATCTGCAGAGTGACATTAAGGTGGAGGGAACGCGCACCTGCAGGTCCCTGAACAGGTGCAGCATGGCCACGCCCACCACGATGACCAGGAAGGCGCCCAGCGTGGTGACGATGTCCACCGCCGACATGCTGCTCCACTCCTGGAAGAGGATGATGGAGGTGGACAGAACCACTGAGGTGAAGAGGACGTAGTAGATGGGGTACACCAGCAGGGTGTTGAAGGTGTCCAGAGACTTGTTCAGGTAGTTCACCTGCACACACACACACACACACACACACACACACGCACACACACACACACACACGCACACACACGCACGCACACGCACACACACACGCACGCACGCACACGCACACACACACACACACGCACACACACGCACGCACACACACACACACACGCACACACACACACGCGCGCACAAGCACACGCACACACGTTAATCTACTTTCTGCTCGTTTCTGTCCGACAACTGTTTGAATGTGTTTCATTCATTTATATGGAGGGGGCGGGGCTTAAAACTGAAACCAGCCACTTGATGCATTTGTGTAGATTATCAGTCATCAAGGGAAAATAGTCTTAAAGACATAAAAAAAAAAGGTATTTTGTTTTATGGCCCCTGATAACATTTACTATCATTATTATTATTATTATTGTTATCATTATATGTAAATGACAGGAACCCCATCAGACTCAGACCAGGTGAGAACTTAAACCTACCTGTATTACTATGGAGACGATGAGGGTGAGGAGCAGGATCCAGGTGAGAGGATGAGCCAGAACCGAAACATCATAAACCACTGAGAGAAAGAGACGTTAAAGCAGAAGTGTTTACATTACCCACAATCCAACTCTTCAGACACTAAATGGGTCTTTATGAATGGAGGAAGTGTGAGCTTGGACTGATCAAAGCCTGGGACCGATGGTGGCGGCTCACTTGTGTTGATGGCGATGGCGAGGCCCTTCACAGACGAGACGGTGAAGGCTCCCAGCAGAGAGCAGATGCTGATGTAGATCAGGATGTTGGTGCGACCGGAGCGGGGACAGAAATACCAAACGAGCACCACACACAGAACCAACACGGCCACAACGTACACCAGGAACCCTAAACCACACACACACACACACACGGTGATACCTGATTAGTCTGGTTTGTAAAAAACGAGAGGATTCCACTAAAAGCATCAAACAAAACATCTAAAACTTTAAGATGGGTGGGGAGTCCTGGTCCTGGAGGTCATGTGACCCTGAAGTCTTGAATGCACCACGTCTAAGTCACAAATACACATTTAGCTCTCATGCTACACGCTACAAGAAGATTAATGAGCGCGGCTTTGATCGCAATAAAAAGCAAGTTATGACCAAGATACACGGAAGTCCGCGACAGAGCAGAGACCGCCCCCATACCTCCTTTACGCCACCATCGCGTAATCTTTTATAAAACGAACTTGATTGCGCAACATTACCGCCACGGTCTGAGCTCTTATAAACGACCTAACGCTCCCTGATGCCGCATCGGCGTTGCGGCAAATTGGCGGCATTGTTTTATAAGAAGGGCTAGAGCAGGGGTGCCCAATCCTGGTCCTGAAGGGCCGGTATCCAGCAGGTTTTAGTTGTAACTCTGTTTCAACACACCTGATTTCAATTAGCAAGTGATTAGCAGGCTTCAGCAGAGCTTGATGTGCTGCTGCACAGGTGATTCAACCACTGAATCAAGTGTGTGTGAGCAGAGAAACCACAAAACCTGCTTGATAGTGGCCCTCCAGGACCAGGATTGGGCACCCCTGGGCTAGAGTGAGGGAGAAAGCGGGCGAGGGACAAACCAACAAACAAAATCCCAGCATGCCCTCTCACCAGGCTCCAGCAGCTTGCCAGTCATCTCCTGTAGTGATGTCACTTCCTGTTCCTGTGGTGCATGAATCACCAGCAGAATGCTTCCCAGTACGCACAGGAAGCAGCCAAGCTTCCCAACCACGTTCAACACCTCCCCCAACAGGTAGGACAGAACTGCACTGAGACACAAAACACGTCTGATCAGATTCCTGACGTTACAGTTCAGTTTGTGTGACCTCTGACCTGAGGTATTTACCTGATGAGCACGCTCAGAGCGCCCAGCGGAGTCACCAGGGTGGCCGGAGCAAACATGTAGGCAGCAAAGTTACACACCTCCCCGGCTCCCACTGCAGACAGGAGGAAGAGCTGAGATCCAGCAGACACAATTTTTACTGGATCCTCTTCAGTTTGCTCATCGGCCCAATAGCGGAGTAGAGGATGCGACAGGTACCTTGTTGGATAAACGCCTGGACTTAAATGGGTCACGCATCCAACTTATTTTTGTGGATTTTGCATCCATTTCCAATACAATTCAGCCCCTTATTTGAATTGCAGGGCTTGCAGAACAGTTTGTTTTGAGCAACAATTTACTTGGATGGATATCAGCGTTCCTAAATGACAGGACAGAGAGCGTCCGATCAGAGGTGTCTGTCGACCGGATCACAACAAAAGTGCGTTTTTTCCTCTTTGTTGTCCGTTCTATAAACAAATGTGTCAGAGTAAGTCTGATGGGAGGAAAACGACTACATACGCTGATGAGTCTGTTATGGTGAGTCTTCTCAGGGAGGGTGAAAACGGCCATTGACCAGTTAAGGATTCTATCCTTTGGTGTGAACAATCCTACCTTAAACTAAATCTGGCTAAAACGAAAGACGTGCTGATTGATTTTAGAAGGAAGCACCAGCAGGATGTGTCTATAAGGTCAAATCCTTCAGCAGGGGAAATCGTACAAATATCTTGGGAAGATTCTTGATAGGGATTTGAGTTTCGAGGAGAACAGCGATGAAGTGAGAAAGAAGGGTCAGCACTGGCTTCTTTTCATAGTGATAGGACCGTGATGACCATGTTTTATTACTCTTATTGAACGCACCCTGTCTTTCTCTTTGGTGTCATGATTTAACCAAGCAAACCTGAAACAGAAAAAAATCACTTGATCAGATTAAGGTCGTCTGTAAGCCACAGACAGGTGTTTGTGCAGCAGCCAGGTGAAGAGCATTGCTTCCTCCATTGTTGGGGATATTTCACGCCCCCTGCAGAGCCACTTTTGGGGTTTTGCCCTCTGGTTGGAGCCGGACAAAGAGGTAGAAATCCAGCTTTGCATCTGCTGCTGTGACCCTACTTAAGCAATAATTCATCCCTCACTGTTTTAGGACTCGTCCATTTAAATTCGTATTTACAGTATTGTGTTGTATTGGTGACACAGCAGCAGTCTCTTGTTTTATTATATTTTATGGTTGAGCACAGAGGTAGCGTGTTGCCCGTCGTCGTTGCCTCTGCTGACGGTGTATTCACGTTGTGTGGCTGGTTTGTGAAAGAGGAACGTCAGATCTGATCAAATCAAATCTACTCATGAGTACAAATAAAGGTAACCTTCAACTTAGAACCAGCAGAAGCTCAGGCTGATCTCAGGTCAGTTGATGAATGAGGGCCCAGGTCTTAGAGAGGAGCTGAAGAGCAGCTAGGATGGTGATTCTGGTCGGGTCAGTGTGCTACATATCAAAGATATCATTTTTGAATGAAAGCATCTCCTATAGTAAACTTAAATAATGTAGAAGAGTCTAAATGAATAAACCAGGATCTCTCTGAACTGGACTTACTGGTGAGCAGGCCGCCCCACCACAGACCGTCCTTCAGGTATCCGTGGCCTCCATCTCCTGTAGAACACCCAAACAGAACCTCGTTACACGTCTCCTAAATTACATCCCGACAGAAACATGGTGGTCCGAAGACTCCAGCCTCCTCTGGGTTAGAATCCTTAAATGAAAACATTTAGGTTCTAGTTAAGCAGCTGCAGCCAAAGTGACCAGGTACCAGATCTATTCAAAGCCTGGCGCCTGCTGATGACATCACACTCCATGATTGGCTGCACATTGATGTAGAGGATTTTGGTTGGTCCAGACAGGGTTACGTTAGCAAGTAAAGTGCTCGGATAGCCAGGTCTGCTCAGGGTTGTTGGGCGACAGTGGCAGAAGAGTTAAGTGCCTGCCCCTTAACCAGAGGGTTGCAGGTTCTTCCCGCCTCAGTCCATCTGTCGTTGTGTCCTTGGGCAAGACATTTAACCCTTCTTGCCTGCTGGTGGTGGTCGGAGGGACCGGTGGTGCCTGCAGCCTCGCCTCTGTCACTGAGCCCCAGGGCTACGATGTAGCTCATCCCCATCAGTGTGTGAATGACAGTTGTTGTAAAGCGCCTTTGGGGGTTGTAGAACCCTAGCAGATGCTGTAAAAATACAAGCAATTTTTTACCAAACAAGAACTTTTACAAATAAACCCATCTTTACCTTTGAAAAGGATATTTGATCAGATAAATAATCCCAGAAAGAAAGAAAATGATCTGGATCCTCACATGAGAAAAATATGTTTCAGGGGATCCTCATGAAGTGGGGAGGTATTTTAAATAACTTTATTGAACAACTAGCAACAACACAAGAACAAATGAAGTATACAGAAGAAGTCAATACCAACAAACCAAACATAACAAAACACACACATGAATGGTTCTGAGAGCCGTTCTGTTGGTAGAGTCTGATTTCAGTGCTTAGCTGGTTAAAAATGGGGTGTGATGAGGTTTGTCCGAGTGGTGTTGCCGTAGTGTGATGTCATCGGTAGGCGTAGGCCACGAGCAGATCTGGTACCTACAGCGTGAAGCAATCTGTCCAGATTAACCAACTTTTACTTTATGTTCCACCTTGAAGCTGTCTGACTTTTTAACTGCTTTACCTGAAACATCAGGTGAGGATTAACGCCATCGCTAGCACCTCCCATCAGAACTGAGTCACGCCTGCTCACCTGCTCTGGTGTGTCCGTTGCTGGCCAATCGGAGGAGAGCCTTCTTCTTCAGAATGACGCTGCCACCAATCAGGAAGCTCGACAGCAGCGCCAGACTCAGTCCCAGCCAGGTGTTGTAGGACGACTGAACACCTGGAGGCAACATTCACAGCTCACTGAATGTTTCGCACAACATTTAACTTCTTAATAAAGGAACGCTGCAGAGAGTTTGGACAAAAAATAGAAATAAAAACATCAACGAGTGACCCAGACAAATGTGTGGACCTGAGGCAGACATGAGTGAACCAGGTCTCTCTGGAAAAAAATTCCAATTTATTTATAAAGCACCAATAAAAAACAGCGCCGTGTACCAAAGTGCTGTACAATAAAACCATATAAAGACAAAAATATATGTGAAATTTAAAAATGTCATCTGGACTTCCTGTTGGACTCCATCACCATCACAGCAGATCATTCCTTGATTTAATTTGAGAGGTTATTTATATTTAACTTCTTTATATTGAAGCTCAGAGAAGCAACACTAAAGAAAAAGGATCTAATAACTCAAATTCCTCACAAATCCCGTTTGCTTTTACGACTTGTTTATGTTCCATAAAGCTGCTAAACAAAACCCGACTTCCAAGAATTAGTTTCCAGGTGAGGGACAAGGACCAGAGACGCGTTAAGTTACAGAGCGTTGGTTAGGGTTAGCTGTGGCGGAGCCTGGTAGTAACGACAACACGGCTACGACGATTTATAAAAGAAACAAAAACAACAGCAACGAATAAACTAAATGTTTTATCGTTTGTCTCGTGTTTCCACCTGGCAGGTAAATGTCAGTTAATTTCACTAAATAATTAAACACTGGAGCTTTGAACAGGTAGAAAAGGTTTGTTCAGGAACAAATCGCTGTTTAAAACATCTCAGATAGTCTCATTAAAGTCAAGAGATCAATGAGTCGACACAAGTCAGAGTTACTCACAAGGACCAAAACAGAGAAGGCTAAAAAACGAGAGGAAAATAAAAACTACCAACCACAAAAAAACACGAGGTTTATCCTCCAAAAGGCTCTAGAACCAGACCAGTTCCAGACCAATCAAATCTCAGAGACACTTGATGACATCACAGGAAACGTCTGATCCTTCTGATGCTAACGAGTGTGATGATGTCACGGCCTGTTTTAAAACAACAGTCCGTGTTCATGAACTCTGCTGGGATTGGCAACATCCTTAAACACCAGCTGGTGATGTGAGATTTCTAAATGTCGGTGTTTAGAAAGTCAGCTGTGTGTGTGCAGTTCTGAGTTTTTGGTGCTGGAGCCACATCTGGCTCTGGACTCTGGTTTAGTATTGAAACTTATTTGGTGAAAGAACACGAAACAATCAAATCAATCAATCAAATTTTATTTATAATGCACTTTTCATACTTTGAAAGCAGCTCAAAGTGCAGTACAGATTAAAATAACCCCACATAACCCTCAGTACCCACCCCTCCCAGCCAACCCCATCCCCCCCTACACACACACACACACACACACACACACACACACGCATCAAGAATACAAGACATTGGCATCTGGCTGAGTTCAGAAAACCATAACAAAACAATAAATGTCTAAAAAATGACTCAGTAAGGCCAAGCTGAGAAAATAATCTACAAAACAACCAGAACCCGCTAAACCAAAGTTTAAAAATAATGACTAGATTAAAACAAAAACACAACAACCAGGTCAGACTGCAGAAGGAACCCAAAACCTTCAGGTTCCCGCTGAGCTGACCGACTTCAGCATCTGATATCAGTTATTGGAATCAAAGTTCCAGGAACTGGACCACAGAGGAACCAGAGACGAGACTTCCTCTGGTGTTCAGGTCCCAACGAGTCGCAGCTACTGTTCAACAGCTAAATGTCTCCTGAACCGCTGGATGGGGTTTAGAGAGTGGTGCTGAGGCAGTGACTGACAGCATCACCCACCCCCACTTGGAGTTTCTCTGTCTGAGAAACGAGCCGATAGCAAACACACACACACACACACACACACACACACACACGCACACACACACACACACACGCACCCAGCGTAATATGGTACCATGGTAGCCATTAGCAACGGCTGATTCAAATTCAATGTAGTGCAGAGTTTTAACCTGAAGAGGGCGCAATAATGGCGGTTTTAAGTAGAACTTAAGATGCCGTAAACTAATGCCTACAGCGCTATAGACACTCATTTGGAGTTAGGGGTGACTCGCGCTTAAATGAAACCCTCAGACATAAATGGCTGAATGGTGAAGCAGCTGGTAGCACGGCTGCCTCACAGCCATAAATGTCCCTGGGTGTGTGGACTGGAGACCTGCCCAGGTGTCGAGTCAGACCCCGAGTCTGATCGAACTGTTGGACCACTAGCTCCGCCCCTGTTATGGTTCATTTAATCTGATCCTCTAAAGATGAGCTGGGTCTGCTGAAGTTTACAGATTTAATTTAAAGGATTTAAACTCCTAAAAGTTCGACCATGTTTAGAGGAACAAAATCAGCTACGCTCAGCTGTTCAAACCCAACAGAGGTCATATCGATCAGGTTCACACGTCGGTGCTCAGATTTCTCAGAGTCGTGTCCTGCATCACAGCTCAGGTGACACCTGATCAACCAGCAGGTTTAAACACAGCCAGCCCGGGCGTCAGGTTTCTGGTTCAGCCAGACAGAAGCAAACGATCTCACAGCTGAAATGTTCACAGAAACAAAAAGAGCAAGAGCGTGTGTGTGTACCTGGTGTCTGAAGGGTGTTGTTTGGTTGTGTGTCGATCGGATCCGTAGAGATCAAACAGACGGCCGTCTGAGAGCCGCACCACAACCGCACCACCGATCCTGTAGAATGTTAAAACCCAACGGATCAGAAACACACCTGAAAGGTTTCAGGTAAACTACCTGTTGGCAAAAATCCTTTATTATGTTCCTGTTGGTTCAGAGTCACGACTCCACAGCAGCAGTACGAGTTCACGTTAAGAGTCACTTTCTGTGTTCATAAGGGTTCTAAACCTGGGATATCAGCTGACTGGATTTTACAAACACCTGCAACATTTCTACATCATTCATAACACACCCAACTATTATTTTATTATTATATTGCTCATGAGTACAATATTGATTTTATTTATTGCGATGAGTGACTTGTTTATGTTTCTTTTAATGTTTTGTTTAAAATGTGCGTGTTAATAAAGTTTTATTAAGAATTGGTGCCTGTTAATCTGAGCCATCGCAGATTAGATTTTAACATTGTTTAATCTGAATCCCAAATAAAATTCATTTTTATTTGCATAAACTGCTTTTATTTGTGGGGAATTTGGGGTTTATGTTTGACCTACATAATCATCCATCTGAAGATCCAGTTGTGAGGTTTAAAAGTTCTGGTTTGACCAGAAAAGCAACATGAACTAATATTTACACAGCAAACACCTTTGGGGGTGTGGTGGTGGAGTGTGTGTGTGTGTGGGGGGGGGGGGGGGGGGGGGGGGGGGGGGGGGGTAGATCTGATGTCTTACCTGAAACTTTGACTAAAAACTAATTTGATCCCCAAAAGCCTCCTTCCAACACCCGTGTTATTTTTTATTTTCCTGTTATGATGTTTAATTTAAAAGCTGATTTTAATGAGATCTGACCCCGTTTGACCTTTTAGACCCATATGTCTAAGCCTCTGACTTCCTGTTCTGTAGTTCTGACTTTTATCTGATTTATTAGTTTTCTAGGTTTTTATTTCACACTCACATAATATTCCTCCTACTCAGACTCGCTTAGATTCACCACAAATCAGCTGACTTTTGTTTTCATCTGATCACTAGACATGTGTGTGTGTGTAGATGTGTGTGTGTGTAGTGTGTGTGTGTGTGTGTGTGTGTGTGTGTGTGTGTGTGTGTGTGTGTGTGTGTGTGTGTGTGTGTGTGTGTGTGTGTGTGTGTGTGTGTGTGTGTGTGTGTGTGTGTGTGTGTGTGAGGTCAGACATTTAAAAGCAGACGTTTTAACTCAAACTTCTCCTTATAAACAGAAAAACTTCCTAAACTGTTTTCAGACTGAAGATAAAGATCTCATTCAATTTTATCCTGCTTTATTTATTTATCAGGTCACGTGAAGAAAACAAAAAGGTGTTGAGACCAAACCCGACCAGAACCAGAACCAGAACCCGCGCAGCTCGGAGAAAAGACCTGATTTAAAATAACTCCTCCTGTTGATTAAACTACCTGGACACACCTGTTCTTCACCTGTCCTCCTCACCTCCACCGTCATCTAAACCCTGACCCGAACCCATCCGAACGAACCGGACTAGTTCTACTCTAATTTAACGTTTATTTTCCAGAAACGACTTGATGCTGCTCCGTGGTTCCGGTTCCAGGACAGGTGCGTTCAGGGTTCTGCTTACCGTTGATGCAGGTCTCGTTGCTCAGGTGAAAACCTCTCATCGTGTCTCGTGGTAGCGGGTCCAAACGGAAGTGGGTCTCTGTCTCCCTCCAGGTGGGCAGCCAGTGAGTCCGGGACGGCTCGGCTCGGTTCTGCCCCCGGTTCGCTTAACGCGGAATCAAACCGAACTCCCTACACAACACCGGAGTAGGTACACACCTGGCCCCACCTCTATTGGCCGCGCCCCTTCGCGCAGAGACGCGGCCAGAACCGGAAACTTCTAATTGAGTTTCCGGGTTTGTGGACGGCAGAAAAAAATAAAAGCATTTAATGTCAGAAGCTTGTAGTTTTTAAAGACTTTAAAATTATTTTTATTTATATAAGTAAGTAAAGTATATTTCTATAGCAACTTTTGTTGGAATACATTTTTTTTCCAAATACAAAGCTTTTGTAAAGTATTTCAGGACTTTTATTTTGTAGGGATGGTGTTCAGGAAACTTTCTATTCCTATTCAAAGACCCGGATGTGGGATATCCTAAAACATTTTAGAGAAATGACTTGCTTGGAGTATAATATGTTCTTGCCTACTGCTGAGTTCGTATCCTTCTACACTTGACGACTCGTTATTGTATCACGATGTATCGTCATAATTTCTAAAATAATAATAATAATAATGATTACTTGAAATGTTTTACTTTGTGTGAGTTTATAGAATCATTTTCTATCATATTAGATATTTTTTCCTAATAACAATAATGACGTTCTCTAAGAGCCAATTCTAAATGTTTTACACACCTGTTGTTATCGACACAAAGTCATAACTCAGATGTGATGTGAATCATTTATTGTTTGTCATCGTAAACAGCTGGGGAAGTAATGAAATAACAAAACCAGTTCCCTAAATCCTGTGTGTGTGTGTGTGTGTGTGGGGGGGGGGGGGGGGGGGGGTCAGTTATTTCTATCAGTCTTATAAAACCTCAGATTTTAAAACACAACTGAATCTCAGACTGAACAACTTTGTCAGTCTGAGATTGTTTTTCTCTAAATCAGATTGATTTAGAGACTCAGATTATAATAAATTATCCTCCTCTATCTGCTCCATCTCCAGCACATGCTGAGCTCTTTTAAAGGAATCTCCTACCATCTTTATGCAGATGACATCCAACTGTACATCTCCTTTAAGCCCCATGACATGTCTAAGCTGCTTAGACTCTATTAAACCTGGATGGCTGGGAGCTTTCTACAGCTGAATGAAGACCAGACTGAGATCCTCATCTGTGCTCCAGACAAGCTGGTTCCCAAAGTCAGAGCCTCTCTTGGTCAGCTTGCTTCTCTCACCAAACCCTCTTTGTCTTTATCTAGTGTCCCGAGACGCTGCATCGCCTAAAGAAGACATCGTCTTCTAGCACCAAAATACTTTAATCTCTTCAAGTTAGACCCAGTTAGATTTTTTGGGGGGACTGGGTTTAAATTTACAATTTAGATTTATTCCTATTTTTATTTTAAGGGAAAAAAATGACTTAATTTTGAATTTCTAAATCTTCAAAACCAAATGAGGTCCTACTAACCCATAAAATGATAAAGAAGAGGAATTAAAAATTCCACAGCAAAACAAGTGAGCCCAGTTCTTAGGATGGAAAAACATTAAATTGTGACTTTGTTCAACAAAAGTAGAAATGTTCTTAATTCATAAATCTTTATTTTCTTGCAAAAATAACTTCATCCATCAGTCAGTTCTTCACTGACTGCAGCCAGTTAGGAAGAGTGTAGCTCCGCCCCCTTCACGGTGGAGGTGACGAGGCTCGGCTAAAGGCACCGCTCAGTTGCAGTAGTTCTGCAGGTCGAAGATGTTGCAGGGTCTGTGGCAGCACTGCTCAACGATACCTCTCTTAACCAGCATCTCCATCTGGTCCTTGAAGGCGAACTCCGCCACCTCGTTCTCACCGCCATGAAACGGTCCTGGTCCGGTCTTAGGAGAGAGGAAACCTGGATGGGCCACAGAGACAGAACAGGTCAAGTCATGGGTTCTAAACCAAACTGATGGCCACATATCAGTAAATAATAGTTTATTTGACCAGTTAATGTAACGTTAAATCTAGTATTTAATAATAGCCCAGCAAGCATTCACGAATATTTTGATGAGCCCATGAATGAGTCAAACCATCTGGGTCCTTCTGAAAACCCACGTAGGGCCCCTTAAAATCTAGGTGGGCAAATCCCTGTGGGGCCACCATGGGACCTGTTGGGACCCACATGGTTTGCCCATGTATGGGCCCACCTATGTATGCTGGCTGGGTAATTTCTGTTTGTATGATCTCTAGGAGATCGGGGTTCAAATCCCGGTCGGGTCATACCAAAGACCTTGAAAAAATGGGACCCAATGCCTCCCCGCTTGACATTGGATTGGGAGGATTCACCACCAAATAGTTCCTGAGTGTAGCTGCGTCTGCAGCTCACCGCTGCCCCGGGGGATGGGTCAAATGCAGAGACACATTTCACCACACATGAATGTGACTAATGGGACTTTAATATTTAATACTATAAAGTTTTATTATTGTTATTTGGAGGCAGCAGGTTGTCAATGTACACAGAGGGCTACAGGATGGATTCCAGCTTCTTCCAAGGAATTCTGCTGTTGTGTCCTTGGGCAAGGCACTTCACTCTCCTTGCCCGCTGGTGGAGGTCGGAGGGACCGGTGTGCCTGTCAGTGCGCCCCAGGGCAGCTGTGGCTACATTGTAGCTCATCACCACCAGCGTGTGAATGAGTGCGTGGGTGAATGATACACTGTAAGGTCCTCTGACTCAAAGGCGCTACTTGTGCAGGTAATTTATCACATAAACAGTCAACAAATAATGATTAAAATGAGAGTTTTTTCATTAGTTCATATGTCATATGTAAGAAAAATGTGAAGGAATATCTCCAGTTTTAGAGATCAGCTCCAGTTAGAAAGTGTGAATAAAATGACCAGAAATAAAGAGAAAGGCTCTAAAGACCAGAAAGAGAAGCAAAATAAAAACACTGAAAAGTACCAGGAGGTGAGGTGGAGGAGCAGAGGCATAAAACAGACAAATATTCATAAATAAACAGAAAATGTTATTGAGTTTACCTGCAGTCCAGATGTCTGAATATTATAAATTATTATTTGTGTGATGAAAGTCTGAATGAGGTCTGTGTGGTTTTAGGTCTCACCCAGCAGAGGGTCCACATCTCTCTTTGGGTTGTAGAAGAACCCTCTGTCCCCACAGACCAGATAGAGAGCATCCACCAGGTGAGAACCACACAGGTGCTGCGGAGGAGCGACGGCCTGGGATCCGGGCCATGAAACGACCAATAAGACCAGCAGAGAGAAGGACTGGAGCCACAGAGCCGCCATGCTGGAAAAGAGCTGAACACAAACCTGGTCAGGGCCTCCTCACCTGGAGGGGAAGTGGGGAGAAGAGAAGCACTCACCTGTTGAGTCTGAGGAGGTGATGAAAAGGAGGAACGGGGGAGCTGGTGTGAGGCAGATCGAAGGGGGTTTCCTGTTTTTATACCCGGCCACCACCTCCTCCCCAGAGACGAGCCCACCCTCACCTTCTGTCAGCTCTTCAGCTTTGTCATGACAACATGTTTACACGTCAGAGGGGACACATCTTCCTAACGAGGGCAAGAAAACAGGAATAAACAACAAATACAAAAAAGTAATGACAAACTAGATCAGTTTATTTCACAAAAAAACGGTTAAAATCTATCGAGATTCCACATAACAAGTCTCGGTTGGTCTGAATAAGTGTGTGTGTGTCTGTGTGTGCGTGCGTGCGTGCGTGCGTGCGTGTGCGTGTGTGTGTGTGTGTGTGTGTGTGGTGGTGTGTGTGTGTGTGTGTGTGTGTGTGTGTGTGTGTGTGTGTGTGTGTGTGTGGTGTGTGTGTGTGTGTGCGTGTGTGTGTGTGTGTGTGTGTGTGTGTGTGTGTGTGTGTGTGTGTGCGTGTGTGTGTGATTGACCCGTTGTAGCACTTACTGAAGCAAACACAGACTAATGAACTGAGATAATCTGATCACCTTGTTCAGACAAATATTGACCAGTTAATAAACCTTCTGCTGCGTCTGCTGAAGCTTATAGAAACTCTGACAAATTCCAACAAATTTCCATGTAAAATCAGGTTTTATTTGACTCTCGACGTTTTCCTCCTCCTTTGGAATCAGATGAAGGAGAAACAAACGTCGTTAGGAAACAATGAGGACTTAGACTCTTTACTTAAATCCTCACTAGAACAAACTTTATTTACAGTAAATAAATAATTGAATCATTTCTGTAGAAAAAACAGCTGATTTTTAGGACAGTAATAGTCACAGATTCCATCTCATTGTTCCTTTTGTTGGTTCTGGGTGTTTTGTAGCTGATTGATCACATCTCTGTTTAGGTTTGGTTCACACGGCAGTATTTTAAAATGTTTGAACAAAAACATGAGAGACCGGAGCACACGTGGCAATAAAACATCATGGGTAACAGTTCTGATCCTACAGTGTGTGGTGTGCAACCACACAGCAAAAACCACACACAAGCTGTGTTTACATGTCCAAAATGTCTTTAATCTGATCATTATTCAGATTAGAATATGGCTGTGCACATGGGCCCTGGAAAAATGAATCCGATATATAAGTGTTTACATTCGTCATATGTTCGATCAGAATAAATAATATTGTCACGCGCAGAATGCACCAAATACACCAAAAAAGGCTGTAGAAGATGAAGTAGCGGACTTACGCTATAAACAAACATGACTGCGTCCATGTCTAAATGGAGCAGTACTCTGTTCTTCAGAGCATGGTTTTATTTATTTTTAAGCACATCTAGCAACACATTTGTTTACGAAACAGACCAGTTTTGTTTCACGCCCACTTTGCTTTCGTCCAACTTCCGTAAACAGTAACGTAATGTACATGTATGTACGATGTAACTGACGTGCAGTAATGACCCACAATAGGAACAAGTGTTTACATGCACCATGATCGCATTAACAATCGGCATAACCCAGCCATCTCAATCGGAATGAAAAGTTGATCTGATTGAGTTTAACTGGGTCAGAGTATTCCAAATGGCTTGTTGACATGACACATTTTTATTCCGATCAGGCTTTAATTCCGATTACTTGTGTCCATGTAAACGCAGCTACAGCCCAATTTCACACACGGAAATTTCCCGGTCAGACAGGAAATTTTGCAAGATCAAACGTGACTTTGGAGTAAACAAACATGGCGGAGGAGGAGCGTGTGGCACTCTTCCATCACCTCGCTTGCTGATTGGCAAAATGTCACTTTCAACAGGCAGCACGCTTGTTTGTCCTGGAAAATCGTACCAAAACAATCCAACACGTTGAATATCCCTGATTTATGATTGGAGTGGTCCCGCCGATCTGCTAAGCAGGCCAGACACCACACACGGCAGGAATATCTGATAGGATTAAACTTGGAGCTATTACCATAGCATGTGTGTGCGGGTGTGTGTGTGTGGGGGGGGGGGGGGGGGTATTGTTAGAAGGGGAGATTCGGGTCAAAAATCAGCAAAAATATCGAGGTTACGTCTCGTTCTTATGACTTCCAGGAGCATCCTATCAGCTGACCTCAGAGACCGTGCAGGAGAATAATTTTATTCACCTTTTTATTTTTATCTTTATATTTTATTGGTTTTTCATTCATTTTTTTAAACAGAAATAAAACATTAATATGAATCAGGGCATTTGATGTTAATTTTCAGGCTCAAACTGATTTTTTTTTGTTTTATTTGATCATTTATTTTTTATCTGATGGATCAAAGTTCAGAAAACATTGTTATGTCTTATTTCCAGCTGGCAAAACCTGATCGGTTAGATAATAATAAGTTAATATATTTGGTAAATTGTGGTTAATATTTTGTACCAAATGTGTTCAATTTTATTTACAAAATAATTATAATAAATTATCTCCTCTTAGTTTACTGTGGTCAAATGATAAAGGGGAAAAAACAAAATGTCAGATAATTTAAAAAGTTCAAACGTGGAAGCTCCAATAAAAGAGATGCAGTTTAATCATTTATGCTGATGAAGTTTTCACACACTCACTGAGGGGTTAATGGAGTGCTGACGGAGCTCCTGATGGAGCTTGTTTTTCTCCTCCAGAGGAAACTCGGTCAACCGTATGATCTCTCATGACGATGAAGGAAACGGAACAAAACCTGTAGATTAACAGAATGAAAAATGACTAAATGATCAATTCTGTCAAACAAAAGTGTAAAATCTGCTTCTTCCTCCAGAAACTAGAATCATTGTCTTTCGGTGAAAATATCCTCATGTGTGTCCCATTGGTCTAACATTTCTTTGGTTTTCAGAACCTTTATTTTTGGGCTTGTTTTTGATCTATAGTGGAGGAGGTAGAACCTTGACCTGTTGCAGCACAAAATCTACGAAACAAACTTAGTTTAGCTCAGACTTATGTAAAAAAAAACAATGAAAATCAACGTTTCATGTTATTTGAGCTGCTGCAGGCTTTCTAGCCAAACTCAGCATTAAATATGAGAAGCTGATAAAACTAATCATCACATAAAGTAGATGAGCTGCAGTTCTTAGTAAAAATGCTGAACACTGAAAACTGTCTCATCAGAATTCAACTGAATTCCTTTTGGATGAGAGGTGAAACGTCTTCAAGGTCAAGGACAAATATAGCAGATTTATAGTTACGCAAACAACCCCAAAGTACTGAACAAGAACAAAAATGGCATAAATCACAATCAATAAGGTTAAAATAACAGAATAAAATTCATAACCACAAGTGGACACTAGACACAAAATAGAGAAAAACCATAAGATAAGAATAACAACAAAATAAATGGAAACAACAATTCGGTACTTTAGTCAGCCCGCCTTATAAACCAGATCACATAAGTGGGTCTTGAGTAAGGACTTAGAAAAGAGAACGTGTCCTCTTGTCCTAGATGTCTCTCTGGATTTCCCTCATGAGCTTAGAAACGTGGTGTGACCAAATATGGTTAATTGAGGGCATTTCTGTATTTAACAGACACGAGCACCTGAGTATGCACACGTGACGTGGGATTTATCAAGTCGATTGTAGAGGAACATGCGTACGAGTGCTCACCACATTTCATAAATCAGGATTTTGGCTGTTCGTACCAATATTCTAAATTTCATTTGGAAAATAAGAGTTTCTGTGAACGTTTGATAAATGAGGGCCCAGTTGAGTTTCAGGCCTTATCTTGTCTTGTATCACAGAAACTCTAACAGAACCATTTCTTCCTCATCACAGTTTTGGTTTGTCCTGAGGGACAGGTCAGGACCACAGTGGGACGGTCCAGAATACACGTGTAGTTTTACTTAGTTCTGGTAAAAATTCATCCCATATGTAGGTTCTGGAGATCCTGGACTGAACAGGTGAGTCACACATACTGTATTTAAGGAGGACATCTGGTGGTGAGGAGAGAAAGTGCAGGAACTTATTCTTTAGTTCCATTTCATCAACTTTATATTTGCCTGCATTCACAAAAAGAATATATATTTTTTGTAGAAGTATAAAAATATAAAACAAGATATATCATAAATAAAAGTTTTGATAGGTTATAATAGTTGGTTTAGAACCAGATATATTGGGGAGGTCATTTTTGAACAGGAACATTAAACCAGGATCTAGACTTTTACATCATGACTTAAAGTAGACTTGCTGGGTTATATGCAGCCCTTGTCGTACCTTGGAAGGTTGAGGCAACCTTGTCTTACGTGGCCAAGCAATGGTCAGACTCTCCAAAGGATGTCTGACTCCTTTGTTTCTTCGGCTACATCAAGATCATTGATAATCTTGAGTGAGTTCCTCAGCATGTAGAACCTATCCCTTTTCAATTTCCTACTAATAAAGGACACTTTTGCTTTTTTAGCACAGAATATTTTGGCTCTGGGATAGCCAGACACGCCGTGTGTACTGATATTCCAAAGAAAATCTTGATTTCTTGGGCAGTAGTGTTTAGCAAAACCCCTGCAGTTTGCAGCTGTCTTTGATTTGTAAAAGTTGCCAAATCTTCAAAGATTTTGTCATTGATGTACTGTGAAAAGTACTGTATTGGACTCCAGAATGCATGGATTTTGGGGTCATCTTGATTAACAGGAAGCTCAGGTAGAACAAGTGTGAACCTATTATGATGGAAGAAAAAAGTAAATTCAAGTTAATGACAGGAGTAACAGTTCATTTTTACCATATTTTTTTGGGAATTAAAGAAATCATACAAGTTAGTCCTGGCCAACAGGGAATGGAGACTTTCCTGCACCCTCTGGTTCTGAGTCTGTCCCTTCATCAGATTCTGCTTCTTCCCCTATCAGACTGATACTCATTCTCATCCTTTTCCTCATCTGACAGTTCCAAATCTGAGTCTCCCTCAACTATCTTGTAAAGAATCTTTTCTGCTTCCGTTCTTTCAATGCAGTCATTAAATATACTAAAATGGTCCTTGTGTCCACCACAATAGACATTTATAAAAGCACTGTTATTTCAAAAGATAAATCATGTAATTGGTTTAGAAGTACAAATATTGTTTACGTGTTAATTAACAAGAATATAAATGCTTATGGTAAAAATAGCAAAAGATGAGGATTATTTGACTCACTTCACTTCTCTTTCCATAAAATGTGGTTGCTGGTAAGCCGGCCATTTTGACTTAAGGAAAAAAGGGATTTCCCAGCATGTGAACATATCAGATCATTCATCACTGGAAGGTCCAGGATGTCCTCTAAAGAGGAATGTAGGGCTAAATGGGATCACTCAAAATAGTAAAAGACAAAGGTGAACAAAATGTCCACTATATAGGATGACTGAGCCAGGTCTCAGGAGGAATTTTTGTTCCGACTAGGTGAGAGGTTTCTATCTTTTGTCAGTGATGTTTAGTCATGTTGACTTTGGCGCCCTCTGGTGAGCTGATGAATACATCCCTCATTCTAAGCAAAGCAAGGCAGCTTTAGCACATTCCATAGACAGAAGCAATGTGCTTTCCAGGAGCAACAGCAAGGATAAAAACAATTATAATGAGTGACATTTTAATGTTTCATTCTAGGTTAGAGTGTTGTATCCCAGTTCTGTATGGAGTAAGATCGCCGTCAAAAAGGTGTGCGTAGGATTCTAAAATTTGTATTCATATATTAGTCTTTCAATAAGTGTTGTACACAAAATTCTCCTGTCATATTTGTGAGTCTGAAAATTGTGAAGGTTGGGATTTTTTTTATGTGAGTATGAATCTAAAAGTTGTGAGTTAAAACTTTGTGAATACAACTCAAATTTCTGTGACTTTGAATTTTTTCTGGCTGTGAACACGAATTCAAAATTTGTGGATACAAGAAGAAACATACTTGTGAAGGTTAGGATTTTTTTTATGTGAGTACGAATCTAAAAGCTGTGAGTCAAAATTTTGTGGATACAACTCAAATTTCTGTGACTTTGAATTTTTTCTGGCTGTGGATACGAATCCATTTTTTGTGGATACGAATTCAGTCTGTGGGTTTGAGTTGAAACGTACTGCAATGACGTCACAAGGATGAGCAATCGAACCCCGATTTCACCAAACACGTTCCAGTTTCTGACGAAAATAGACCGGGTGGAGCTGC
>SSNS01000107.1:1825671-1863905 GCA_006937985.1 Aphyosemion australe | reverse complement strand
GTATAAGAGACAGGTCGTGAGGCGGGATCTACGGTTGTCTTTCAAAATGTCAGCACGCAATTGGATAGCGCTAGGACCAATCAGAGTGACGAACAACATGACGTAATCACGGCGACGGAAAAGCGGGAGGCTTTAATAGCGTCTAGCTTCAATGATTTCTGTCGTTTTTGTATGAAAAACACGCGAATATCAGGTGTACTGGGACATTGCACTACTTTGTTTGATAAAAATAAGAAGCCGCTAAGTATATCAGACAGACTTACGCACGTTGGAGTCTAAATAATCCAATGTTGATGACAAAGCCGTTTCAAACGAACTTGTTTTCCGAGTTGCCGCCATGTTGCTTGGGTTCGCGGCGTTCGCGGCCGCAGCGCTGACGTCATCGGCTACTCCCGCTCTGTGATTGGCCCATGATATAGAGCGCTGTGATTGGCCCAACCAAAACTATAGCGAGTTGTGATTGGATAGACACAGCAGTGGTTTGGGCTGCGAGGGTTCCAATGAAGCGTGCCTAGACCAAACTCTGCAAAGCAAGAATTGGTCTAGTTCACTAGGCTACAAAAACCGTGGCAGCTACAGCAAAATCGAAGACATCCTATCGAAACAGACAAATAAACCTACTGTTTTTGAGAAAATTACGCATCTACCCCAAAAGATGTGGTCGTAGCAGAATTTATTTTCTGGATTCAGATCTGAAGCTGTCAGTCACAGTGGGAACGGCATGACCATATATGGGACAGCACAACTCAGCTGCTGGAAGGAGAAATATTTTAAAACCTTTCCAAACTAGTTAACGCTACGACCACAATTTTTGGAGTATGTCCATAAATTATACATCAAAACGGAGGAAAATCCGTCAGCTTGCATCCAGCGCAAGTCTCATTTCCCTCGGTTCTACGGTTCTCTCAGGACACGGTCTGAAGTCGAGCAAAGTCTGTTTTTGGCCCTATTCTTTTGAATGGGGGGAGGAGGAGACGTTCCTGAACTTTCGAAAATCGTACCTCAAGTTTAACCTTTGATTATAGAAAAACCGTAAAAGATATCAAGAAGCTAAAGGAAACTAAAATAGTTGAACTTCTTTTGAGTTTGTTAAAAGTTGAATGAAGTCTCTAGGTTGAAGTTAACCCTGGCAAGTAAGAGGTCAAGAAGATGAACGATTTTGTGAAAAAAACGAGGATTTGAAGCCTTTCCCATTCATTTCAATGGGCTGAAAAATCGCAGAAAAAGCTGAATATCTCGTAAACGGTTGAAGATATCAATACCAAAAGTCATTCCCGGAATGACCTGAACGAGCTGAACGGTTTGATACCAAATTTGTGTAAATAGTGTAAAAATTGTGACACTAGTTAGATGCCAAAAAACGTACGGAATCTGAAAAATGGAGGAGGAGAAACTCAATACTTTGAATGCTTTCCAAGCATTCAAACTAATAAAAGATAGAAACTGATTTGCATTTCATGGAGTGAAATAAGTATTTGAACCCTCTAACAAAAAAGACTTAATACTTAGTGGCAAACTCTTGTTTGCGAGCACAGAGGTCAAACGTCTCTTGTAATTGATGACCAAGTTTGTGCACATTTTAGGAGGAATTTATGTCCACTCCTCTTTGCAGATCATCTCTAAATCACTAAGGTTTCGAGGCTGTCTCTGTGCAGCTTTGAGCTTCAGCTCCCTCCATAGGTTTTCTATTGGATTAAGGTCTGGAGACGCTCTAGGCCACTCCATGACCTTAATGTGCTTCTTCTTGAGCCTCTCCTTTGTTGCCTTTGCTGTATGTTTTGGGCCATTGTCGTGCTGGAACACCCATCCATGACCCATTTTGATTTTCCTGGCAGATGGAAGGAGGTTGTCTCTCAGGATTTGACAATACATGTCTCCACCCATTTTCCCGTTGATGTGGTGAAGTTGTCCCGTGTCCTTAGCAGAAAAACACCCCCAAAGCAAAATGCTTCCACCTCCATGCTTGGGTACGGTGTTTGGGGGTCATAGGCAGCATTTTTCTTCCTCCAAACACGGCGAGTTGAGTTAATGCAAAAGAGCTCAATTTTGGTCTCATCTGACCACAGCACCTTCTCCCAGTCACTCTCTGAATCATTCAGGTGTTCATTGGCAAACTTCAGACGGGCCTGCACATGTGCCTTCTTGAGCAGGGGGACCTTGCAAGCACTGATTTTAATCCATTGTGTTATATAATGTGTTTCCAATGGTTTTCTTGGTGACTGTGGTCCCAGCTACTTTGAGGTCATTAACTAACTCCTCCCATGTAGTTCTATCATTCATCATCAATCATTGACACCCCTACTGTAAACAACCCTGCAGCAGCCGGGTGTAGCTAGCGCTAACAATGAGCTAACCATAACATGAGCCAAGTCATACTAAATAAGTCACAAATCAAAAAGATCCACACTGTTGGTCAAAAAATATTATTACAAGTCCAGTGGCAACAAAGCCAGGTCACCATCAGCTTGTGATTTCAGAGCCTTTTTCAGCTTTCTCAATAGGCCGTGCCGATGTTTACTCCTGTTTTAGCTCTTTGCTTCACCTCCAAAGACATTACTCTCTTCCTTTTACTTCCAGGCTCCGCCATGATGCCAACAGAAAAGCAAACTTCTTTTTGAGCTTTTTATTGACAATCAGCAAACTGAAAATGCTATCTGCACAGAAAATAGCTAACAACCGTAATGCATGCATGAAAGCGCCCCCTAGAACACCTACCCGCTCCACAAAACTGTTAAGTGCAGTATCTGGCCAGCAGAGGGCAGCAGAGAGGTATCAAATATGAAACTGGTAAAGTTTCTAACCCAACAATCACTGAGATCAATGTTAAATCTCTAGCTTAAGGCTTAAAAAACTATCTAGTGTTACTTTAAGTTAGAGCAGGTCTAAAACAGGAACTATCTAATTAATCAAGCTCTAGTTTTATTGTAACAAACAGCAGCTATAGCCTATTTTCTATCACGATCTTTTACCTCAGACAGGATTTCTCTTTGATGACCATAATGAGTGATGACTTATTTAAGGCTTACATCAACACCTCTCAGCATGTGGTCTGATATTTTCCGTACCTGTTGATCCTGGAACAGCAAAATATTTTTTTAATGACACTTTGGTATCTAAAAGTATTGTTGTGATTCTGTAAAATGAGACGTTGAAACCAGTTGTAAATGACACACAAAAGGTTGAACCATTTTCTGACTTGAGATGATGTAACAACCATTAACGGAGTGAATTTTTCCAGAGCTGGTGCTTCTTTGTGCAGCGATCCCTTGCTGAGGTCACATGGTCTAGTTTTTGTCAGAGTGAAAAGCACCCATGAAGGAAATTACAGACATTCCTTATTGTGTCTTTTGGTTGGAATGTGAAACCTAAGAGGGAAAACATGATGTAAATGTCAATATTTCAGGTTTCCACTTTATTGGGACCTGATGTTTTTCTTCTGCAGGAATAAATGAAAATTCCTATATAGTGTATCCATAAACTCTTCATGAACCCAGACATCCTTATCTCATCCACATCATGAAGACCACACCTGCTGGCCTCAGTATCTCAGCTGGTCTCTCGTGTTCTTATTCACCACCCAGTCCATCCTGGATTGTCTTAGCAGTTGGAAAGGAGAAGGAGGGGGTGAGGGAGGACAGAGGTTTGGCATGAAGAGGTAAACATGACGTATTTGGGGCCGCTGAAGGAGGAGCCTCCCCTCCATCAAAACAGCCAGCTGAGTTTGTTCATAGCCCCAGATTCCACTTCACATACACCACTCTTGGCTGGGCGGAGGAGAGGTTTAGGGGAACTAAGGTCTCAATGGGACGGAGAGTGGGAGGGGAATGCTGAAGAAGAGGAGAGTTTTCATGATGTTAGGTCGATGTGTGGGAAATTAAAATAAAGTTGGACTCAAATGATAAATAAGAGTCTTATTTTTTTGTCATATGTCCCGTTTGTTATATAAAATGAATGCTTATGGGGGTCTGGAGGTGTCACGGAGCAAAACAGGAGCAGCAAAGTTGATGAAGATCATTATTCAGGTAATCGAGGAGAGCAGGGGAGGCAGGTATGAGTGTCACTGCATATAAACCAAGACTCTGTAGTCTTCTGGTCTTTGATGGATCTTTTTCACAAAAGAGAATCAACATTTTTTTCTAGTTAAGTGGTTGTAAGGTGCAGAAGGATCTGGGGAGGTTCATTAGCCTGAATAATTGCAGAGGCTTGGTTTATATGCAGCAGTGTGTAACTGGATGACTATGGGAGGGACCCAGAGAGCCAAACCAACTCGCCTGCTGAGGGAGGCAAGGAAAAATGGAAGAATAAAATAGAGACGATAGAAAAAGCTGGGAAATAAACAAAGTCTTAGAGATAGGTTGAGAAGCTCAGTCATTCAGAAGGGGCTCAGAGTAGATCTGATGCTCCTCCATATTGAGAGGAGCCAGTTGATGTGACTCAGGTATCTGGTCAGGATGCCTCCTGGACGCCGCCCTGGTGAGGTTTTCCAGGCACGACCAGGAGGAGACCTAAAGGAAGACCCAGGACACGCTGGAGGGAGTATGTTTCTCGTCTGGTCTGGGAACACTTTGGGATTCCCCTGGAAGAGCTGGCCCCAGTGGCTGAAGAGAGGGAAGTCTGGGCTTAGTGTCTGCTTAGGCTGCCTGCTGACCTGACTCCAGTTAAGCGGAAGAAAATGGATGGATGGATGGATGGATGGATGGATGGATGGATGGATGGATGGATGGATGGATGGATGGATGGATGGATGGATGGATGGATGGATGGATGGGCAAACAGTTGGCTTCTCGACCTTGAATGCTAACTGAGTAAGAGTGTTTAACTCCTCAGTTTAAGCTGTACTGGTATCATCCTGGTACACAATAACACCAATGCAATATTCAGTATGTGTTCTATACTTGTGCAATACCGGATTCACATTGTTTGTCTGTGTCTCTTACAGTATGCTGCATGGTGTTGGTACCAAGCTTGTTTTTATCTTTTATTTGTGGTTTTTAGTGCTCGAAGATTACAACACTAGATTACCACATGTGTATATACATGTACCCTTGTTTTTATTTTTCTTCTAACTTTCCTCTTGAGTGATGGTGCTGCTGTGACAAGTGAATTTCCCCACTGTGGGATCAATAAAGTCTATTCTATTCTATGCTAACTAATCCATAGCTGAGTGTAGCTGGGACGAGGAGCAGCACCTCAGAGTCTTATAATCCCGGTTGGAAAATTTATTTACGATAAATGTCAGTAGCTTTGACATGGTTAGCTAACTGAGTTTTTGTTTTTGCTCGTTTTTGTCTTCCTTCTCACTTTTTATCTTAAATTTTCCCATTTTTTAATGACAATATTTTTAACCACTTTTATATACATTTTTAAATCTTTTTTTTTTGTGAAGCGCCTCATGACCTTTATCTTGAGAGGCGCTATATAAAAATTGTTTCTTCTTCTTCATCTTCTGCTAGTTAGCATGCAGCACAATATTACTGAAATATTAATCTATAAACAGACTCTACGGAAAAAACAAGAAAAAAAAATCAGAAATGTCCATTTGTGAGACGGTTAAATCTGCCAGTTCCTCAGCCTGATGTGGACCATCATCATGTCTGCACGCTGGGCATTATGTGCTGCTTCTGTGGCCACAGAACTGCTAATTGACCTTGATGAATCATTTTCATCACATTACATCATCAACACAAATCAATAAAAACAACACTAATACATAAAAGAGCTGTTTAGAGTTACCAACATGTTCTGAATCATTCAGAGGGAATGTTTTTGCTGCCACACCCAGAACAGTGATGTCATTACTAATGCTCATATAAAGCAGCTGTGTGACCTTATGGACTGTGTAGGAATTTTATTTCTCATGCACCAGGAAACCCATGTGGATTAGCATAAATGTACTGTGTGTTTATATTTGCAGGTCAATGACTTTAAATAAAGAATTTATAACAATGATTCATTTCTTGTTTATTTCTTTATTTTTCATGTTAAAGGTGAGTAAAGTCAAACATTCATCTTAAGGAAACAAAAAGACAAAGAAGCTCCACAGGAAAACATGTTATAGCTGCATTTGGCCACAAATCCAAACATTTGCAAAATCACAAGAAAAGTATAAAGAATAATTGTCATCTCTGGTTCTTACACAGATATTTGACCAAAGCAACAAAATGATCTAAACAAACATTCTTAACCAATGTTGAATTTAGGTTAAAGGACACTCAAACACCATTTTCCTAAGTGCCTTTTTGGACATTTTTTGCCAAATAACTTCATGCCGCCGTTTGCAAATAAAGATGTAAATATGTAACATTTTAGGGCTTTGAACGTTTTATTGACCACAAAAGGAATAAAGTAATTTTTTTTTGCATTTTTTATTTATTTGTGCCAATACAATAGCACATTAACAACCCCATACTGCTTAGAGTTTTATTTTATTTTTCTTTCATTTCAGTTCTGTTCATGCCTTAAAAAGGGAACTACATCCACCAGAGGGTAAACCAGATACCTTAAGTTATGATTATTCATGATGAGTTTTTAAAAGATATAAATGAAATAATCTGACAAATATGTTAAATTGAACACATTTAAAGTCTTTTTTGTGACTCTGCAGTGTTTTGTGTCGTGTACCAAGGCAGTTATTCCACATTCTGGAGGGAGACTAATAAAAAAGGTACAAAACCAATGCACAGTATGTTTTTGTTACGGTTTTCTAAAATCACTCCATGTTTCATATGGTACGCCAACAAATAGAAACAAAAACAATAAAACACATGAAAACTGTCATAACCATGAGTACATTTCTTTTTGTTATGATTTATATCAAAATATATATTTAACATGGGTTATTAAACTGAAATATAAGGCGAGTGAAGTTACACAAAATAAAAAAAACAACAATAAAGATGCACAAAATCCTAAAATGAGGAGAACAGAAACGACAGAGCGTATAACGTGGCCTGTCACCTTTTGGGCTGTTAAACTCACGAGAATTCTGTGTGTAAAGCTTCAAATTCACTGCAACTCAATTTATTTTACAAAAGTACAGTTTTCTAATGTCACATTCACACTCCACACGCACACACTCCTTATCAAGTACTCAGACTTACAGTACGTCATGCAAGAGGAGCTTAGACGTGAGTCCTGATATGTACAGTCTATGAACACTATGGGTGAGTAAATGTTAACACACACGCACACACGCACGCACGCACACACGCACCCACGCACACACACACACACACGGAGAGCACTGTTCTCTCCAACTAATTTGTAAACAGATTTGAAAGCAGTTAGTTTTCTGTCTGTTATGGCTTTAAAAACACACACACACACACACACACACACACACACACACACACACACACACACACACACACACTAATGAATACTGTGGTTTACGTTGTCTCAGGGGTTTTGGGGGGTTTACTGGAGTTTTAAACCAGATGACGTGGAGAAACTCCAGAGGCTGCAGCCACCGTGGGAGCAGGTGCTGATCTAAACCTGACTGCCATCAACAACCCAGGAACTGAGCCTTCGTCATCATCAGCCTCATTCTTCTCTGCCAATATTGTCAATATCAGACTAGTCTTCCTGATGTTTGCTGAGGCACACAGCCTAAGGAGATTAACTGCTGGTAGAAGGGGGGTTGTTTGAGTCCCCAGTGTCCTCTGCAGCCCAGCACCACTGGGTTCTGAATTTCTTTGTTTGGACATGTTTGTCTGAGTTTGTTTGAACATGTTAATGGGAGGAAGTTCCTGAACTGCCGTAGATGTTGTAGCTGTAGGATTATTTTACAGCTCTGTGTCTGCTGTCTTGGCAGTGGAGTGGCCGTTGGTGGGGGGAGGCGTTTGGGTCTTGGCTGGTTCAGGGGACTCTCCGTTAACGTTAGGCTTCTCCTGGGTTTCAGGTGGGGGGTTGAGGGGGGCCACGGACACAAGGGTGTTTCCCTGATTCTCCTGATCCACTGGACAGCCCTCCTCCGGCTGTAAATACAGCAGAAAGTAGTCAATAAATACTTAACAATAACAGGTAGAATACAGGTGAAACTCAAAAATAGAATATGGTGCAAAAGTATGTTTATGTCAGTAACTAATCTATGAGATAGACTCATATCATGCAAAGCCAGATAATTCAAGCCTTTGTTATCATTGTGATGATTATGGTTTACAGCTGATGAAAACCCCACATTTAAAATCTCAGACAATTAGAATATTTTGAAAAGGCTCAATATTCTAGACTCAAAGTGTCACACTCTAATCAGCTCATTCATCCAACACACCTGCAAAGGGTTCCTGAGCCTTTAGATGGTCTCTCGGTCTAAGTTGGAATACTGAAATAAATGAACTTTTGCACAATATTCTAATTTTCCCAGTTTCACCTGCATAAATAAATGTTACCTCTGAAATTTTCACATTTCATGAAATGTAATTCAGAAAACTTTCTCCTTGCAACAATCTTGCATTTTCAAGAACACATGCTGGTGTCTAACAGAAGTACACCGTTTTATGCTTTTTGTAATGTTGTACCTGGTCTTTACTACATCTTTTAAGGAGGTGAAATTATTGACAAAGGCATATTGACCACAATATACAGCATAAAAAACACCTCCACACTGGTTACCAGTAAACTACAGAACTGATTTCAAAGTGCTTCTACTAGTTTATAAATCACTCAATGGCATGGGACCAAAATACATGTTGGATCTCCTTCCAGTATACACACCCAGCAGGGCTCTGAGATCCTTAGGAAGCAGTCAGCTGGTAGAACCTCGGGTCAGAACCAAACAGGGTGAAGCTGCTTTTAGCTACAGATGGAATCAGCTTCCTCATGACCTCAAATGTGGCCCAACTCTAGTAAACCCTAACCCTTCCCTCACTCATCAGAAACTGATTGTTGACCCTTCACCAACACAGAGCCTATAGAAATAGCCAGAACCTCTAGATGTACACCTCACAGTGTTGCAGAAACACCATCTTAAGAGGTTTTATAAGCTTTATGCAATACTCATATACCTGATTAGTTTGATCACAATATTTTCTCAACTCGACCAAACTTGGCCATAAACAGATTAACAATCCTCCCAAAAGCTGCAAACTTATAACAGCTGAAAATGAAAACAACCATGGAGTCAAGTTTATTCAGAGATCAGACCTCAACCTGACTGAAAAACTGGTGGGACCTTTAGAGATGCTGAGCAGAAACCAATGCCCTCCATGAAATGAAACAACTTTGTAAAGACGAGGCTGCACTTGTGTTTGATTATGAAACACACATGGAACAATGCACATATGGGTCCACTAGCCCATCATGTTTCCAGTTCAACCTACACACCCTCATATATGGTCTCCATCCAGTGATATTATGAGACTTGCAGAGAAACAGCTGAGTTTGGCAACTAGATGAAACAGTGAGCTTTGCAAATGCATAAAGCAGCAGAGAGCAGGGCGTGGGTCTCTGGATTAGGCCAACTCTCTCTTGCTCTGCTCATTTTCTGTGATGGCTAGCCAGCAACATTCCCTAATTAAAACACTGGCAGGCATTTCTTTGGAAATGGAAATGATGCTGCTCTGATTTCAGATATTCTAAAGAACACACTTTACCAATGCAATCCATTCATAGTGATAGAGAAACCATGAAAGGGCTATAATTGGAAACAGAAACAGATGTGGAAGCAGAGACTATGTCTATCAAAGAAAACAAGTCACAGTCTTCATTGAATGCAGGGGAAATTTTCTTATGAACAAATGAGACTATGGTCGGCAGCAGAAAGGGTCAAACCAGCTGTTTGTGTATTGACTGTTGCTCACCAGCTTTGGTTCTTTAGTGTCCGGTCTCCGTTGGCATTTGAAGTAACCTACAATGATTCCAATGGCAGCGAGAAGACCAGAAACCAGAATTCCCACAAATACAGATGAGCTTGATGAGGACGGGGTCTCAACCTTTGACACACCAAGCTGCAAGAAAGTTTAAGGTTTGGACAAGACCATTAACTCTTACCATTCTGAATCATACATGGGTGGTGTTATGAAAAATAGGTTGTGATCATCATGGCTGTCACTGATTTGTCCTATAAAGAAAGATTGAATGTGTCTTGTGGCTTTGGCCTTCAGACATGATGGGTGTTTCTCAATTGCAAGGAACCTCGCCTTGATGCCTTGGTCCCGCCCCGGTTGCCTAGGAGATACATCAGTAACCGCCAAGGCGTGTTCCAATTGGTTCCAATGTTCATGTGCTTCCGAGGCGTCTGTCCTCCGTTTGTTAGCCGTTTAGCTAATTCACCATGGATACACGAGAGGTGCCTTGTTGCCTTCTCTTGGTCAAGAATTTCCCAGAATGCAGCGCGGTATTTTCAAACAGATGTGATCAGGAGACGGCAGCAGCTACTTCGGGGGCAAATTTCCAGTTTAAATGTAAGTCAACTAATTGTAGCTATTGGGCTTATATATAAAATATTTTATAGATCCAAAGCAGTTATCTATGGTTGATTAGTTGCTTAGTAGTTGCAGCTTCGGTGGCTAGCAGGTACTAACTCGCTTACACATATGATCATACGTGTCCTCGTAAGCAAGGCGTCTGGCCTGGCAAGGCAGTGCCTTGGCAAGCAAGGCAAGGTTCCTTGAGATTTAGAAACACCCGATGTCTACAGAATGTCTCTTTAAGAGTTACCGACAATAAATGAAAACAAAACATACAAGTAGAGTTTTCAAGTCTCACTTTGTTTCTTCCTATTTAATGTGTTGTCTTGGATAACTGTGGCTCAACAGGCTCTGAGTCAATAAACACTCTGCAGCTCTTCATCAAGCCTGACTGTGAGACAGCTGAATTTTAAGATCACTTAGCACAGAATCTGGTTGAACCTAGAAACCAGTATGAAAGTTGAGATGACATAACCTTTTCAAACCTTTGCAAACAACTGATCATCATAACTTATTTCACATTTTGGCAGAGGCAACTCCTACAGATAGTTCAGGTAGACTGAAATTGGGTTAGGGTAACCCTATTATGCATGCTTACTCCTAAAGTAGACACAAAGGTACAGTTATTTTCTAATCAAGAAACTTCTCTAAAATGTATTTAAGTGTTTCATGGTCATGCCATTACATTTAGGCTGTTCCTACCTTGTCCTTCAGATTTTCACTCCTGAGTGCTTCAGCCAGAATCACGGGCCCCGCTGTAGGAGTTTAAAGAGACGTCACTACTCAGCTTTAGTCTGTAAAATTGACTTTCAAACAATACACTAAACCTCAAATGTGAAGAATTACTTTGAGATTGTCATCATTACTCACCATCGTCGCTGGCCACCAACACGTTGCTGCCTTCTTGGAAAATATTTAGATTGCAGTTTTCAGAGCTGCACCACTTTGCAGGATTCTCCTGAAGAATTAGTTTTGTTGCTTCCTGTAAGAAAGAGATCATATTTAAAAGGATAAAAGTACTTGGCCCTTCTGTTGAACATTTATGTTAGATATTTAGATATTTTGTTATATTGGAAGTTTATAGTGGATTATTCATTTCTGTTTTACCACTATGATTGTGATTTTATATGTTATGGTGAGTAATGTGACCATATGACCTGCTGATTGCATGACGTGACACAGGTTTATCAATAAAGGAGCAGAGCCGCCAGAAGAGCTCTCTCGCACACATGGAAGCAATGATCTTGTGTTTTCCTTCACGTTATGCTGCACATACATAACCTACACCTTCATAGTGCAAGTGATATTGGATCACTTATGGATGTCCAAACCTGACACTTTTAGAAAAATTCAAATTAAAAATATTTGTTAAAAGTCATAAAAGCAGCAATCCGGAGTTTTCCCCTTTCAGGAATTATGTATGATTTTTGAGAAATCAGTAAAAGTGATTGTCTTATCATGTAGTGTGATATAATGTAAGTGATACGTCTTTTTTTTTTTTTGCTAAGCCCGCCCCCTGCCCTGTCCATGCAATAGGAAACTGAGCGCTGACCAGAACTAACCAGTAGTCTTAGACTACCGCTTACGTGCTTCAAATTTAAGGAAGCACCTCGGCTGATGCAGAGTTGATGAACTTTTTACGGACAAGTAAGTCTTTAAAATATAAATATATGAAAACACAACATGACATGAGAATAATACTTGTAAAACAACGTGTTTTAGCTCTGTTTGTCGGCTACAGAAGCACATTCATAAACAAGAAATGTGCAGTCGCCATCTTAAATTACAGAGTTCACCGACTATTGGTGCTATATGCTTGTCAGCCACACTCCGGAGAGCTACTTTAAAAGTGGAAACAGACAAAAGAAACAGAAAAAGTACTTAAAACATGTAAAAAAAAAAGTTAAGTGTAAAAAATTGTGAAAACTGTTCAAACATTAAAGAAATAAAAAAAGTGAATAAGTTTAAAAGGCATGAAGTCAAAAACATTTTACATGTTGAAAAACTAGAAAGTGGATTTGAAAAATAATAAAGTCAGAAGTTGCAAAAGTTTTAAAATTTAAAAAGTACAAAAACTTTTTAAAAAGTTAAAAAACGTAAAACACAATCAAATGAAGTGTTAAAAATGACTTCTGACATCTCCTCAGTGAGTCCCGGCGCTTAAATCTAATCTTCAACCTATTTCATGAAATCTGTTACAACACAATTTGTGACGATAACTTCACACGGACAATTTAACAAAAATAATAATTATAAAAAACAAAGAATTTCCTTAATGCAAACAGATTTCCTCTGTTTTCCACTCAGATCCGTAGGCGACCTGAAGCCCAAATGCAGCTGAAGAACTTGCTGACCACACCTTCTTTTCTCCTCTTATCCCTGAGTTATGATATCATCTCTTTGCACATCAGTTCCCTCTGCTGTAATGGGATCCAGACAGATCGCTAACCCCAGAAGAGCACTATGAACAAATCCCAAATCCTCACTTGGGAGTGGGCCCACAGCTGGGCTCCGCTCAAACCCTCAACGGTTCTCAATATCGGCCTTTTGATAAATCACTTCTATTTGCCTTGTGTGGCCATGAGTTGGGCTGGTAGAGTGATGGGAACACAACTCAAACCTTTGTTGTTCTGATATTTTATTTTGGTTTGTTTGGTTCTCCTTTAGATGGAGAGTTGTGCAGGTTGTCCAGACTGAATGTCACAGTGATGAAGCATGGTGCTGACCTGCTGCTTTATTTGACCTATGGTGCTACCTATCGAGCCCTATTCAAACATGACATGCAGATTTCATGAACAGTCATGTGAAAAGTCAAATTCACCCTTCTTTATGCATCAAAAGATGATGGACAAATGAACATCTTGCCTTCAGCAGATGTTAAAACGGGGCAAATCCAATTTTAGAAGAAGAAAGTAGACGTATTAAAATGATCTGTAACATGAAAACCGTGCAAAGAAAACCACAGATGTTTGTCTTGAGAGACCCCAGAGTACATGAGGAAACATTAGCTCCTCTCTTTGGACGCGTCACACCAGGAACTCAAGATTTACAACGTCTAAGGAATGTCAGAGAAAAGATCTGCCTTTGTCTGGCTCACATCAAGCTCTTTACAGCTTCTGCATCGACTTCCTTCAAGTTGATTTTGAAACTTCCACTGGGCACAAGGCGAGGGGGTCGTACAAAGGTCTTTAGTTAAAAGAAACAAGTCATCAGAAGGGAAACTGGACTCGACGTATCTTTAATTCACTGCAGTCCTAAATTCTAAACGTTGCACGCCAACAGTTGCAGCTGTTGGTAGCCTGATATGGCCTGTGGTTGGCAGGCATCACCAGAATCTAAAGAAGGTGTAAAACGACAGAAAGCTCATACTCACACAGTCGTTTGATTTTTCTACTTCAGCTTTGACGTGGTTCTGCTCTGGGATGTCCTCCTTTGCAACACAAGTCACGCTAGGCTGTGGCGAAAGAAAACGAGATCATGTCAAGTTTTACACGTGATGATCTCAGCACGCCGAAACACTTCTGATGTACTTGACAAATATCTACAGCGTTTATTTTCTGGTGATTTTACCGTGAGCACCATTTTGAAACACTACAAGAAGACTCTCACCACAACAGGGTTTAACTCTTTCACGTCTGCAGGAGCAGTGGTCCCAGGAGCCAATTCCAGTGTTTTGACTTGAATGTTTGTAAAGGTCTCTATGGATATGGTCCCTACTGGAACATCAGGAGCAGCAGCTTCTCCGTCGTCTGAAGGAGCCTGAGTGGACTTTGCTGCTGGAGATGCAGTAGCTACAGGACCATTCGTTCCTGCTCCTGGGAACACAATGCGAGGGCATTTTGTCACTTAATGTGGCACAGAATCCTCAATCACACAAAACCATAAAGGTTTTGAAAGTGACTTGATCTGCGTGGCGTATTATGGAGTCTCCTACCAGCGGGGTTGGAGGTTGTTGCTACATCTGTTTGATCTGGTGCTGCAGAATCATCTTGACTCATCACTCCACCTGCAAGAGAAGGAAAACAAGTCAAGCAAACACAGAGACAATTAGACATAGTCTTGTCTTCCCTTCACTCAATGACCCATTCTGTTAGTCAAGAACTCACTGCACTAGTGATCCAAACGTCCCAAGGGAGGAGGCATGGTAACCAGAGGAGGAACTGACTGTTTAAACATGATGAAGCTGTTTTCATGTTTTAGCTTCATGCTATGATGTAGTATGTCTCCTGATACACAGAATCACCTGCTCTGATTCCACCCATGCCCTGCAAACAGTCAACGTCGCATGGACGTGCAGATCATGTCTATATTGAGTCTAGACCACGTCTGTAGGACGTCCTAACTAGGTCTTTGCACAGTGGGTGATTTCTGTTTTGTTACTCATTTAGAGTCCTCATTAGCCGGAGTACATTCTGTCTTTCTTAGACTTGGATCATCAGCATTCCCTGATGTTTGCTTGTGGTTGTTTCCTTCATTTGGGCCCAACTTCTGAACCACATTTAACACAGAATGCCCGCTGAGACTGAATCAGAGAGGAAACCCAAAATAGATTCAGTTGTTTACAAGCAGGCTTCTGTTCATACATCTCATATGAGCATTCTCTCGTGATAGTATTGTACATTTTTAATGTTTTATGGCTTGAAATACCAGCAATAGGACCATGCAGTTTAGAGCAAATGTGCTTGATTTCGTTCTGACAAACCTGAAGGGTGGATCCAGCTTTCAAAACACAAAGATGAGACCAACCAGAATATTTGCACTGTACCTGGTGTTCTGCAAAGGTTAGATGTATGAGAGAAACAATCCTTATTCTCATTTGTACTTTCAGGATCATCATTAAAACCCAGCATTGCTCGAATATCAGGATGAGCCGTATTGAGCTCACTACCAGTGAGGTGTTTGTGAGAATGAGGTCAGGGTTTGAACAGCTTGTCCCGGTGATCCAAACCCAACCCATTCTGTTCTCAAGCCCACGTGATAATTAGCAGCCCCATATGGTCCTACTCTTACTGTCTGTAGCCCGTGCAAATCAACAGTCTAGTCAAAACGTCATTCCTCCTCGCCCTACATCCATATTCCAGAAGAGTTCCTGTTTTGTCCGATAACTTTGGCAAAACAGCATTTCCAGACAAGTGAGATAGTCAGACTTGGCTTTGGCTCAATCACCTAAGAAGTACGCTTAACTCTGTTGATCTTGTAGAAATATAATTGTGTTTAACCTCCCGGGTAAAAGGTCGCCACTTCAGCTTAAAGTGGTTTTACTGCAGCCACACTCAACTCTCTCTCTTTAATAAACCAAGGCAGCATAAACATCAGGGATCTGTCACCATCTATTCTAAACAATCTCCTTCACATGGATAAAGCAAAAACAAAAAAACATGAAAAGATTCACATTAGAATAGATTTTTGCTGCCAAATGAGGAAAACGTGCTTGCACTGTCATCCTGTCTGTAAATAGTTCACAGTCTCATAATTAAGATTAGTTTGGAACCTTGGATCCACAAACAAACTCTTCTTTACTGTTTTAAAATGAATATATCCTGCAGACAGGACTGTTGTGTAGAAGGTACGGTTCCCTCTCCAACCCTCCAACACTGACGTCAGTCGACTGAACACAATGGAAACAACATTAATCCTGATGTTTTACTACACTATAAGAATGTCCAACAGATTGTGGGTTGGGCTGCTTTGGTTACCAGAGCAATAATGTGGGATGATCGTGTTTAGTCACAACCCTGAGTGAGCGTTCTGAGCTTCTTGTTTTTTATTAAATGGATTGAATTAGTTGAAGGTTTTAAAAGCTCTTCTCAGTCTGAGCTATTGGTATTAACTGGTTTAACACATTAGACCTTTGTGATTATTTCTCTGTAAAATTCTTACATTGCTCCTTTACAGTTTTTCTCGATTGCTAAGACACATTTCTTGAAAGCTGCTCTCCCTTTCTCTAACTTGTGAACAGAAAACCCAATTTTCAAGCTACATTCACAAAACCTCAGACTCTCAAAACAGTTCAATCTGTGCTCAAAACTGAACTATGTTGTCAAATTGTGCCCCGAGTCAATCAAAATGACAGTCACTACCAAAAGAGTGATTGATTCAATCAGTGGGTTCAGGCAACTGAGAACTTGGTTCAGACAACAGGGTTTAGTGTTTTAGCAACTGAGAAAAACTGTAATAATGTAAAGTGATACAAAATCAAAAACTTTGTCACTAACGCAGCAAAGTCACATGTGTACTGGTGCAGCTCCTAAAGTGAAGTTTTACTGCTATAATTCTCTTTTGACTATTGTTTTTATGTCTTTACCTTGCATTGTTTACCCGTTTACTACTTTTTTCTGCAGGAGAACTTTCTTCGCATGTGATGATTTGGAGATTGCAGCTGTTTAAAGATGGCAGCCACTGGTGAGCCAGTTGTTACAACAGGTGAGGGAGGAATTATTTATGACTTTTGCACAGAAACATGCTAGTGGTGGATATTTGACTTGAATCTGGCTGCATTTATCTGGAATATGTTGACTCATTTGGATCATATTTGATTAAACTGGACTATAATTGACTGGATATTAATTTAATAAAACGTCCCTTTTGTTGAAAATTGGCACAAAACAAAACGATTAAAGCAAATCCCCCTTCATATCGGCACATTCCTCATGTGTTAGTATCTAACCCAAGTCAAATTATCATCATCATCATCACAATGTTACAAGCAGCTGCAGTAACACACACTCGGAACACGTGAGAATAAAACAGTACGTTACAACGATATGGTCCTATACTCATAGTTTATCTTCACCATTCATCTGTCATCTCTTTCTGCGCTGAGGTGTAACTGCCATTGTTGCTGCCATTCATCTGTGTGAATTCGTGGTGGGGGTGTGGCCGGAAATTTCTGCAAGCGTAAACACTGTCACACCTGATTAGCTGGCTGCAGAGAGAGAGTAGGAGCAGAGAAAAGCTGTTCTTTATTTCTAAATTATGGTATTTGAGGATGAGGCCTGCTTCCTCCCAGGAGAGACTGGGGAGGAGGCCCGAACAGGGAGGGTGGGATGGAGGGGGGGTGACGAGAGGTGCAGCTGCAGTAAATCTCCGTTGGGATCTGTTTCCCTCCCAGTATGTGTGCTGTACTGTGAACTCATGCTAACGGAGGAAGGCCTCAGCCCTAAATCTTTGGATTAGGATTTGACCTCCGCCCAGACTGCAGGGACAGCACCTTGGATGTCATCACCAGCCACACCCTCATTCCATTTCCACCCAGCTGCTTTTCCAGAGGTCCACATCTTTCGTCACACTTTTCATCTCTCCTATTCTCCACCCAGAGTCCAGAGAGAGGCTACATCAGGATAGACGGGATAGTTTAGGATCCCTAATCTCCAACAGAAAACAAACCTAAGAGTAGAAGAAGGTTTAAATTCACTTTACAACTTTTTTATTTGCAATGTTAAATCCTAAAAAAAATCCAGGTTCCCGAACATGAGAACTATTTATGTTTCTGCCCATACGGGTGGCGAAGGTGGAGCGGCCTGTCCACACCCCTGCTGTTTTCTAACAAAACACTAAAGAGTTTTCAAGGGGAAAAATGAAAAAGAAGTAACAACAACATTGGAATGGTATCCATGCACATCCAGACAGGATGTGACCTCTTTAACCTGTAGAGACAAACATGCTGGGACGGACAGATAACACACCAGCGGGGGTGAAACCCGGGGTCAGATTACAGCACGCCGACGACTCTGGGAGGCAGCAACACACAGAGTGACTTCTGAATGCTTATGTCATTCAGAACATGTTTTTCTTTAAACAAGAGGAATGAGAACAACTTCAGCTAAACAGAATTCAAAAATGCTGCTAGCCACTGCATGCCTCAGATTTACTCATTAAAACGGCTTCAGCTGAAGAGTGAAATTCAAACCCTGTTTCCAAACCATTTTCTTTGTGGATTAAAAGCTGGGAGCAGCAGCTGCCTTTTGAAGCTGCTAACTGCTTTCCTGTCCATGTCAGAGTGAACATCAACAGATGTGCATGGACTCATTCCAGCTGCTGATATAAGAAACTCTGTGGGCGACGAGGTTACACAAAGACTCCAAAGCCTATGGCCCTGAACACGGAAAGTCTAATAACCTTAAAGCTCACATGCAACACCACCTCCACGAATGACAAAAGGTCTTGTGTTTTTAATTAGGATGTATAAAGTTTGCCTTTAACAACGGATAATTTACCACACATCAATTACCAGGAGCCAGGCAGTCAATAGGCCTCAGTGAAGGCTCATTAGGTGCTTTTATTTCCTCAGTAAACAGAACAAGCTAGAAAAAAAACCAGGCTGGTTATCCAACAAAGATTATGTGATTTATATCAGCGCTCTGTTTGGCATGACATCATAATAAACACGTAGTAAAGGGAGGATCACAGAGCTGTAGTTGGAGTTTGAACCCCTGTGAAAAAGTGGAAATGAGTCGGGACTAAAACTCACGTCGTATCAGATGATCAACATCAAGGTGATTCGAATCAGAGCAGAGATACCTGAGGTATATCCGTGTCAGCGCACCTGGTAGCGTCAGTAATGTCATGCTTATTAAACAAAGAAGAAATGGGCTGGACCCCCACCCACCCACACACACCCTTGCTGGTTAAATCCAGCAGCTGTAAAAGTGCAGCGGGGAGTCGAGGGAATGAGGAATGATAAGCTCACCAGAACAGCAGGAACTGGAGGAGCACCATTTGGATGCTTCTGCTTTTCATTAAAACTGTTTCACGAGAGAAATAATGCAACCAAATGATCTAGTTTACCTAATATTCATGTAGCACTGTCCTCCATGAGCCTGTTACAGACATGGAAGATCAAAAAGTGTCTCTGAGATCAGCCCACAATAAATAAATAACACCCAAAATCTATCTGTGGTCGGCTTAAATCAGAGTTTATCAGCCTCAGAGAAGAAGCTGTTCCTTGTTGCCTGGGCTTTGAGGCTGTCCAACCTTCTGCCTGAAGGAAGGAGGCTGAATGGTAGTTCATTATTTCTGTAATAATTCTGCATCTGCTCGTGTAAATGTCCTCTCCACCACACAAGAGCAGCAGCACTGACATCAGCATTTCCTTAGCCTCATCTTTAAATAGTTGTTGGTGAGTCTTTTTAATGATGCTGGGTATATTAGTGGCACATGTAAGGTCAGAGGTCAAGTATCTCACTGTTCATCAGCTCTATAGCCCCTCCTCCAACCACAAGATGAGACCAGCATGAGTTCTCTGAAGTCCAACGCTATCCCATTTGTCTTTGCTCCAATCATGATGAAGTTCTTGTCTCCTTGCCAATCAGAATCTTCTCTACTCGCCTCCTTTATAAAGCATCCTTGCTGTTGCCCTGCAAACAGTCAACGTCTCATGGACGTGCAGATCATGTCTTGAGTCCGTTGGTCTAGACCACGTCTGTAGGACATCCTAACTAGGTCTTTGCACAGTGGGTGGAGACACTCTAACCCAAATCAACAACAGCAGTGTCATCTGCAAACATGACTGACAAACGGGCCACTTCTTTTTGAATGCGACAGGTTAGCAAAAAGCTACTTTGTTTTCTCACCGTTAACGTGATTTCTTTAAAACAAATGAAAAATTCAAACATTTCCACTCAAACATCTACTCTACTTGTCCTGGTGAATGAGCTAATGAGCTAACACTCCACGACAGCTGATCTTTGGACATTTTTAATCACTTGGGACTATGATCTCATAAGAAGAGATCACTGAAGTAAAAGGCAGTCTGACAGCGCTCAGGCTCCAAGGTTCATTACTTTCCAAGCTCACGTGGGTTCCCAGCCATTTTGGCTCAGATGGACTCACACCCTTGCCTGACATAAGACCACTATCTGCCAAGGCTTACAGAAAAGACCCACACCCTCCAGCAGATGACGTGAGTCAAACTCCAACATCATGGCTTAGGGCAGCAAGCATGCTGGTCAACAGCACCATGAGAAAGAGAGTGGCATTAGTCAGCCTGTATTTGAGCTGGCAGGTTCAAGTCACTAAATCTGAGAAGCAAACGTTACACCATGTGTGTGCAGAGCCAAAAATTACCATTCCTTCTTCTTCTGCATTTAATCCATCCCAAGTCTTTATTGTTGTGCAACATTCCCAGTCTTCCAGTAGGTTTAGTAAAAAGGCAACTGAACTCCTTTATTCCCTTGAAGACGTTAAAGTCCCACTCCGATCATCTTTTTAGCTGTTTTAAATAGTTCTCAGTGGTCTTTAAACTATGATTATGCCATTTTTAGCCAAAATCACAAAACCTGTGCCGTTTTCTAGTACTTAGTTTCTACACAGTGGCAGTAGCTCATTAAAAATTTGCCTCTGGGTTGTGGGCGGAGCCGTTGGCGCAGAGTCCCCCCCGCCCCTATTTTCACGGCTGTTGAGAGCTTTCTGTTTATGCTAGCTCTCTGTGCTAGCATGCAGCACTGGCTGCTAACATTACATCAGCGCCAAAAATACAGGCCGATGGTTGAATTAGGAGTTTGTGCTCCGCCCAGTGGGTTTGTGACATCACAAACTGCTACTGATGCACAGCAATTTGAACGCAGAAATACTCAGAAATGCAATTTTAAATTTCTTTAGCTATCTCTTGTAGCATAAGAGAAATGCCTCAAGAACATGTTAAAAACAGGAAAAAACATAATTTTCATTGGAGTGGGTCTTTAAATTTTCCTTTGTGGAGATTTTTCAAATCAAAAATAAAAATGGGTAGTAACAAACTGCTGTCAGAGCAGTGAGCTATTTTATAACTTAATCTTTTGATCCGCATGTGAGATGTTTTTTCTGATGGTGTAGATCCTGAGATTCCGATTAGATTTAGAGATGCAATTGCAATTGAGAATGAGCTCAAAGCAGCTTGACCTAGAACAACAAAGACCCTACTGACCCACGTGTGTGCGTGCATCTGCTCTGTCTTCTCAAACCCCAGTGAGTCAGGGCGGATATCTGCTCATACTGAGCCAGGATCCTGTGGAGGTTTCTTCCTGTTAAAAGGGAGTTTTCCTCTCCACTGTCACTACATGCTTGATTAGTATGGGGATTGCTGAAAAGACACTGACACAACCAGTCAGTGACTCAATGAAATCTGCTGGGTTCCTTATATAGGAAACTTTTAACTAATTGGCATGTTTATTTTGTGAAGTGCCTTGAGATGACTCTTGTTGTGATTTGGCGCTATATAAATACATTGAATTGAGATAGTTTTATTGTCTACTAGCTTGCATGACTGAAACGCTCACTATGGTTTAAAAGCTTGGTACTTTTCTGTTTGAAGTGAGAAAGCAGCAAAACTTATTCTAGAAGATAAAAAGTATTTTGCCTTTCTGATCAAATCTTTAAATAAGTTGAATTGATGAGAACAAGAGTGACACAAAGGTTAATCCTCTGAGCTCTGGGGGCTTTACAGTTGCGCACATGGCAGCAAACACATGCCAGAACCTTCTAACCATGAGTGAAAATCTTTGTTTTAGTCTAGTCTCCTCAAACAGCAATTGTCACAGCTCTTTGGGCTCTGCCTCAGGCCCTGACTTAGCAACAGGAGGACTCATTGTGGATGACGAGCTGAATTAAGCGAGACAAGATGTTTTTCCCCCTCGCCAGAGCAGATTTAAAGCTCGGGTTTTCCCCTCAAATCTGGAGAGAAGAGCAGCTCACAACATACTCTAGGACGTGCAGAATGACATCACCCAGCTTTGCAAAGCATGGCCATTTCACTGCTGCATATTTGCACGCCTGCATAACTTCTGACTGGCAGCCATGGGAAGTGGGAATATAAACCAAATCTGTTTGCAGGATGATTGAGCTGCATATGTTTGAGCAAAGGTTTTCTCCACACTTCTCAGCTCAAACGTTTCAACAAAATGCGTCCAAACCGCTAGATGTTATTGTTTCAATTGCAAATGCTTCTTAATTACCCAACTCATCACAACTATGTCTAATAAGCAGTTTGGCTAATTGCAAATCGTAAAAACTGACCACCCAGGCCACTTGACATGATCACCCAAAGTTCCCCGAGGCATGTGGTGTTAAAAGGGTCAATGCTTGATCCTTTAAGCCCTGCAAGTTGCGAGCTGCAGCTGCAGATGAGACGTGTTCCAGCACATCCCCCATGGTTAGGGTTAGGGTTGTGGTCACTACTGAGGACCTGCTTGTGTTTCACCCTTTTCAAGCTTAGATGTCTACGCTACAAAAAAGTTAAAGTTGCAAAATGATTGGTGTCATTCCCAGAACTATTCATTTGATCAGCAGCCTGTTTTTCCCCCAGCGAGGGACTTTTACTCCCTGTAAACACGATCCAGATCTTTACGTCATAGCTATTAAATCTATCAAGCATGGATTAATCCATGACAGCTCCTCTGTGCATTTGGGCAAAATCTGCATCTGTCAGATCAGCCTGACAAAAAGGCTCCTTCATATGTATCAAAACAATCATGCCAGCATGAAACATTAACATTTTGTGTCTGTCTATTGGCATCATCAGGTCATTAGTAAACCAAGTTCAGTACCATAGGCTTATGTCTTGAAATAAAAGAGTATCTCTTGTGCAGGTGTTCAGGAGAGATCATCCAAACACCAAGATCAGACCAGACCACCGTGATTTAACCACATCTTTGCAAATCCACACCTCAGTGGCAGATGCCCACATGTGTCACTGGGTTGGTGTGACTGCAGGGCTGTTGTAAAGAACAGTGGGTGGGTCAGTGATGAGACTACACCCATGTGATAGTCCAAAAACACAAACCCAGATCTATTCATGTAGCTCACCATTTTTGTCATAATACTTGTCCAACATGCAATTTCACCATCTTGGTCTGTTTTACACAATGGATGTCATCTACTTTTTTGTTTTCTAAAAGAGGGATTTCTCCATTGTTACTACATCTGAACTTTTTCACCTGATTAAAAAACCTTCAGCTTGAGCTGACCAACTGACAAAGCTGCATGTTGTGTAAAACCTTGAAGACCTAGTTTGTGATACTGGGCCGCGTGCCTCGGTTTGGTGGGGAGTACCCAACAGTGATTCGATTTTCATGTAAATCTAATAATCATCTGTTATGCTGCTGCTGCTGTTGCAGAGGAATGGTGGCGTGCCTTTTATTGCACAAACTATGTGCATGTTCCATCATCTCATGATCTTTTCCCTTATAAAGTCAAATCTTAGCTATTTCCATCAGCCTGGAATTCTCTGCCTGGTCTTCCCAAGGTCAGTCCAAACATTTACCACCCCTGCACTCGGAGATGGGGCCTAACGGCTATGCAGAAGTCGTTACAACGGCCCAAACGACAAGCAGCACTACCTCACAACTGGAGAGGCAGCTACGCCTTCCAGCCATACATCACCCTGCAATTAGCATCAACCCTCAGACTGATTTGGAGCAGACTACACACACACACGCGCGCACACACAGTTGCAGATTCGTGAAAGCCACGTTTTGGGGAACTGTTTTTTTCCCAGCATGTTGAAGTCATTTCTATAGAGGCTGTGCAGAAACACCACACCTCTAATCTTGTAATTTGAACAATAGTAACAACATACTACTTAGGTTGTTGAGGCTGTGTTATGGCTTCGTCCATTTTACACACATTCAAACTGACTTTAGCTCCACCCAGATGTACTACAGGATGTCGAGCAAAAAGATCTTCAACTGAAACTTTCCACTGCTGAGCAGACCCTTTGTTTCTGAAGCCACCCCGCAACAGACCCCACGTCTGTACAGCTGTGTGAACAAAATAAATCTCCCAACCCAAATAAAACTAAATCCAGTCTGTTTCAGTACAACAAAAGCTTGTTTGGGGACCAAAAAGAAAGAAAAACTATGAATTTGTTCCTACAAACAGAAATGTTGATACTATTGAAAGAGTAAAACGAAGTTCAATTGAAGAGTACTTACTGCTAAACAATAGAGTGCAGAGCAGCAGAAGTCCAGCCATGCTTCTGCAGAGCCCATTCATTCTCCACATGGATGCAGCCATCCTCTCTGGTGTGACTCAGCGTAGACTTTACTCGTGTGTGTGTGTGTGTGTGAGTGTGTGTGTGTGAGTGTGTGTGTGAAGTGAAAAGTTTGGGAAGTGAAGCTGGCGGGTCGGGGGAGTTGGAGGTTTTCCTGTGAGGTCTGAGTGAGCAGGACAGAGAAGAAGGATAAAGCCTGGCTTGTGTTCTGTCTCTTTATACGGACCCGCTCCCTCAGCCTGGCTCTGTTCTGCTCTGTCCACACCCCTTCTCCAGCTGCCTCACATTAAACCATATCCCCCAAAGTGTGTGTGTGTGTGTGTGTGTGTGTGTGTGTGTGTGTGTGTGTGTGTGTGTGTGTGTGTGTGTGTGTGTGTGTGTGTGTGTGTGTGTGTGTGTGTGTGTGTGTGTGTGTGTGTGAACACATTAAACAGTCTCTAAAAATGTGATATTGAGATGTTTGCACTTAGGTTACATTTAATAAAACACTAAAATTAACAAAAATGTACAATTAATCCTAAATATATAAAATGACAGCTAAATATTGAAACAAAAACAAAAAGGTGGCCATACTAAAATAAATATTTAGCTAATACACTCATAAGAAGAAAGTAGCGTAGCAAAATAAAGGCGGACTGAAGAGATCCGCTAATTAAAGTCTGAAATTGATGTTAAGAGTGTGTGAGTCCATTCACCATAGATCACTTATCAGTGTTCCTGTCTGGGTTTTCCTGCTCAAACATAAACGATGCATGGTTGAACTAATCCACACAATCTTACCATCAAATGGACTCTGACATGTCATCATCATGCTTTTATTTTGGTAGGAAACTTTTATTTTATGGTAGTCTAACCTTTTTGGTTGCAAATCACCTTGTTTATGTTTAAACTCCAACATTTAGGTGTACCCTGATCTATTTAGATTTCATCCTAATTAATTACTTAAGATTGCTATCTGATGGTAAAAAAACAAACTTTACTACCTTACTTTCATTACTTTGCTTCTTTCAGCTCAACTTTATTTATACAAAATAAATTAATAAAAATTGACCATGCTAGTAACACAATGATAAATGAATACAGGCAGGAATTTGAAAAACTCAAGGGGCTAAAGAACAAACTGAACTGTTTTCCAGCTGAAATCAGTCACAGATGTTTGCGCGACTTTGACATTCATTTGAAACTTGTTCGGTTTAACTTCTACAGGAAAAACTAAATGTGTTTGGGGATTGTAACGTTTGCTCGCAGATGCACCTGGTAACCAGGTCGAGCTCTTCCTTCCTCCCTCCAACCAGTTGCAGCTGAGTCTGTAAAGGCTCAAGGCGTCACACGCTAAACTCCTGGCCCAAGCTTTTGTGCGTCCCTGGATAGAAGACCAGCAGCCAAAGGTGAGTCATTACTGAGCCGCACAAGTACACATGCATACTTCCATGTACTGTAACACATACTGGAACACACATGAACTGACCTCATCGAGCTATTCCACATGTCAGCAGAAACAAACTAGCTGCTGCCCTGATGCGTTGTGAGATTAGGGGTGTTGACCGTGTGCGTTCACACGGACGTGTGTTGTTCCAGTCAGAGATCCTGGCTGGCTTTAGCTGGAAGCGCTGCACTCCCACAGGATTCTCTCAGGCCTGCTTACAACCTACTAACGACAAAATGCAACCATATGAGGACGAACTCAGCCAGTGACACGATGGTTATCAGATACTTTCAACTACAACTACTACAACTGCACGTTCTGCAACTGTGCTTTAAAGGAAATTTGATTATTTGAGTTGGGATCAAAACAATCCAAGCAGAAATTTACACCCACCGGCGTACGGTCACTGAGTTGTGGAGGTTATGGCACTCATGTCTTTTATGACCTATTTTGATATTGTGTTCTGGTTGTAGTTTTCTGCTACTGTCCACCTGTTTGTTTATTTTATTTGATCCATTGTAGCGGGGTGGGTAGAGAAGGGTTTTTGTTCAATTGTTGTTCTGTTTTAAAAGAAAGAATAGTGTTCAAAATTTAATAGAAAAAAATCATCCATCCATTTTCTTCCGCTTATCTGGAGTCGGGTCGCGGGGGCAGCAGCCTAAGGAGGGAGGCCCAGACTTCCCTCTCCCCAGCCACTTGGGCCAGCTCCTCCGGTGGAATCCCAAGGCGTTCCCTGGCCAGCCGTGACATAGTCCCTCCAGCGTGTCCTGGGTCTTCCTTTAGGTCTCCTCCCGGTTGGACGTGCCCAGAAAACCTCACCAAGGAGGCGTCCAGGAGGCATCCTAACCAGATGCCCGAGCCACCTCAACTGGCTCCTCTTGATATGGAGGAGCAGCGGGTCTACTCCAACCCCCTCCCGGATGACCGAGCTTCTCACCCTATCTCTAAGGGAGAGCCCAGACACCCCGCAGAGAAAACTCATTTCGGCCGCTTGTATCTGTGATCTCATTCTTTCGGTCACTACCCAAAGCTCTTGACCATAGATGAGGGTAGGAACGTAGATCGACCGGTAAATCGAGAGCTATGCCTTCCGGCTCAGCTCTCTCTTCACGACAGACCGGTACAACGCCCACATCACTGCAGATGGAGGAGCAGCAGGTCCACTCCAACCCCGTCCCGGATGACCGAGCTTCTCACCCTATCTCTAAGGGAGAGCCCAGACAGTCTGTGGAGAAAACTCATTTTGGCCGCTTGTATCCTCATTCTTTTGTCACTATCCAAAGCTCGTGACCATAGGTGAGGGTAGGAACGTAGATCGACCGGTAAATCGAGAGCTATGCCTTTCGGCTCAGCTCTCTCTTCACCACTACAGACTGGTACAACGCCCACATCACTGCAGACTTGGCACCAATGTGCCTATCAATTTCGCGCTCCATCTTTCCCTCACCCGTGAACAAGACCCCCAGATACTTAAACTCCTCCACTTGGGGCAGGACCTCATCCCTGACCTGGAGAAGACATTCTACCCTTTTCTGACTCAAGACCATGGTCTCGGATTTAGAGGAGCTGATTCTCATCCCAGCTGCTTCACACTCGGAAAAAAATCTGTTAAAAAAAAAAACATAAGGAAAACAAAATGTTTAGCATCAGAGTCTACTGTAACACTTTACAATAAGGGTCCATTTATTAATGTTACTTAGTGCATTATTAATAAACCAATAAATAAAGTATTAACAACTGTAAATGTTAATATTAAGTAATGCATTACTAACCCTAACCTTAACACACCACCACCACCCCTGGCCCTTTGTCCTAACCTTAAGGAAACTTAATAGTTAGCAATATCGGGAACGTTAATAAAGGGTTCCTTTGTTTATTAATGCTTAATAATGCACTAATGCTATTAAAGAGACCCTTATTGTAAAGTGTTACCAGTTCTACATATATGATGTTCAGTCAAACATATTTACAATAATATATAAAAGTAAATTTAAAACTTTTAAACTAAATGTTTAGTCTTCATGCAAATTGACACCAAACCAGCATGAGGAGACTGCTGCACGGATCATTTATTAATGTCCAGAAGGAATCCTGCAGGAACATGTAGAATATGATCCAAAGTCTAAGGGACTCAAACAGTTTTATAATCAGAAAGATGTCTGAGACTTTATGCAGAGGAACTCTTCACCACACATTTATATTGGTGCACCTTATTTGTATCCCCATCCATCCATTCATGCATCCATGCATCCATCTGGGATATATTATCCCTCCCAGGGGCCTGGGTCAGGTCCTGACCTGGGAGGCACTCACAGGACATCCTTATCTGTTTCCTGAACTATGTCAACAGATTCCTTTCAGTGTGCAGAAGGGACTTCATTACCATCGTCTCAGCGGCAGAGAAAACTTGTTTCAGCTGTTTGCACTCACAGTTTAGTGGCTGAAGCCGTAGATGAAGACATGAAGAAGAAGCAACAAATAATCAGTTTACAGATGTAATCAATAGAAAATAACAACACATAATCGCTAACCGCAGTGGTCAAAGTTCTCTCATCAGACACGTTTAATCTGTGTGTTAAATATGAGAACATGTAGAACCCATGTCTGTTTAATAGAATCACACCATTACTTCTGCTCTTGTCCTTTTTCATTCAGCTTTCTTCCACACTTTCTGTTTTATCAGCGACTAATTTTGATTCAAATGCATAAAGAATTTCTGTGTGATTAGGGAGTTTTTGCTAGGACAGCATGAGACTTGGCACATGGTCACAAAGACCTCAGGGGACATTCTTTACTTTGTTTTCGTCAGCTTTGTTTCTGTTCTTCGAGCAGTTTTGGTGTTTTAAATATCTGGTCTTAATGAGGAGTTTAAAGGAAGAGAAACAGGGTTATGAGTCATTCAATACTAGTATTACTTACACTAAACGGTTGCTGAAAGAAAACTGACTGTGATTAAGTTCACGGTGGTGAAGAAGCGTAGCGCGGCTGCAAGAAGACCCCAAGTTTAACTTCTACTGGGACCTTGTGTGTAGTTTGCTCTGTGTGGATGTGTGAGTTTTCCACAAGTCTAAAAAGACTAAAAAATGCAGACAAATTAGATTAGCTGGTGATTCTAGGAGCGTGTGTGTGTGTGTGTGTGTGTGTGTGTGCATGGGAGATGGTGTCCTCTCTTCTGTTTTTCTGCATGGGCTGGCACCACAGCATCAGATGCTTTCCCCCCAAATACACTTTGTAATGTTCTGGAATGTGCTACATAACTGGGAATATAATTCCGTTATGCCACAAGGAAGTCAAAGAAAACTTTTAATTAGACCCATGAATAGATTCTCAGAAGGTTTTTTTGCTTTTTCTTTTCCTTGTGGAACTCTAGTATGAATCTAAAACGTTGTGTGGGCAAATACGGATTCACTCCAAAAGAAAATTAGCCTCTCATTCTGCAAGACGAAATCATCAATTCTTCCCCGTTTGACGCATCCATCACCACACCTGAACCCAGTTCTGCTTCCTTCTTTTCAAATCTTGTGTCCTAAAGGAAAGGCATTCATCCAGACCTATGCGCTAAAGGGTGCAGACAAACCCAGCGATGACCTCAAAACTATGAAAGACAGTCGAGGAAATGGTGCTCTAGCTTTATGACCTGCTTTCTACATCTGTTACCCAAGAGCATGTGAAACAGGACTGAGCTGACAGAGTGTTTCCTTGTTATGAAGACCAGAGAGCTGTGAAAAAGAGCAACACAGGAAGACACGATGGAAGCAGCAACACAGTTAAACACAACACTGAATCCTCCAGAGAGCAGATGAACATGTCCCACATTCTCAGGAACACTGGAGACACCAGAGGTACCCGTAGAACATTAGAATGAAGCTGAACTGCATGTTCGCACACAACAGTAGGTAAAAGTCATCACAAAGCGCTTAACAACACCTGTAAAGTCAGGACAAAACGTTGTAAACAAGGATAAAATAGATAATATTACTCAAAAAATACAGAATCCTACTGCGTACGCCTTAGAAACCATTCAAGACTTGAATTTGGATTTTAGTTTTCAGCTTTATTGAGAAGGAGCCTAAAATCTTCTCTTCTGACAGTTTTACAGAACCAGAGTGTAGTTTCAGATTAACACCACTTGAGGGCGACAGAACCCCTCCTCATTCATAAAGACTCTGCTGTAGCTAGAAGGGTTTACAGCTTTGACTCCACACAACCGTTGTGTTTAACATTGTTACATAGGCCTAAACACGATTTTAATTGTGTTTTTAACTGAACAATAAAAAATACAGCATTAAAGTGAGTTTCAATTCAATTCAATTCAGTTTATTTATATAGCGCCAAATCACGACAAGAGTCGTCTCAAGGCACTTCACAAAGTAAACATTCCAATACAGTTCAGTTCATTAAGCCAATCAGTAAAAAAGTTTCCTATATAAGGAACCCAGCAGATTGCATCAAGACACTGACTGTGTGTTGATACAATCCTCATACTAAGCAAGCATGTAGCGACAGTGGGAAGGAAAACTCCCTTTTAACAGGAAGAAACCTCCAGAGGATCCTGGCTCAGTATGAGCAGCCATCCGCTACGGCTCACTGGGGATTGAGAAGACAGAGCAGACACACACACACACACACACCCACACACACACACACACACACCATATAGATCAAGTAGTGTTTCTATGGCTACACTGTGATTTCTTAGTAGAAGTTCTATTTAGTAAGATAAACTTTATTGTCTTTACCTGAGTGAATCTATAATTAATTCAACAGGTGAACTAATAGTAGCACATTCTATGTTAAAGAAAGTAAGATGTAATATCAGGAGAGGGAGAATGTTAGGTGGTTGGCAGCAGTGTGCCAGCCGATGGCCCCCTCCATGAGGCCACCACAGCTCAGCAGAACGCCAGTGTAGCTTCTTCTGGGGAGAAAAACACTTAGAGAGAAAATAAAGTTAACAGCTGAAATAACAGGAAATAATGCAATTAGAGAGTGGTGGTAGAAGAGAGTAGCAGAGTGTGGAAAGTGGTCAGTATGTCCTCCAGCAGTCTAAGCCTATAGCAGCATAACTACAGCGATAACTCAGGATAACCTAGCCTTTTAGATGGAGGCATGTGGGAGGCAGGGCCAGGGAGAAAAGTCTTTAACGACTGTAGTCCCCTCTGTACACTCCACCTCCCTCTGCTCCCTACTCGTCTAAACCTGGGCTAACATCAGAATTTAACCATAAACCCTATCAAATAGAAACGTTTTGAGCCTAGTCTTAAAAGTAGACAAGGTGTCTGCCTCACGGACTAGGAGCTGGTTCCACAGTAGAGGAGCCTGATAGCTAAAAGATCTGTCTCCCATCCTACTTTTAGATATTCTAGGAACCACCAGTAAACCTGCAGTCTGAGAGCCAAGTGCTCTGTTAGGAACATATGGAACAATCAGATCACTGATGTATGATGGAGCTTGATTATTAAGAGCTTATATGTGAGAAGGAGGATCTTAAAATCTATTCTGAATTTAACAGGCAGCCAATGTAGGGAAGCTAAAACAGGAGAGATGTGGTCTCTCTTTTTAATTCTCATCAGAACTCTAGCTGCAGCATTTTGGACCAGCTGAAGACTTTTGACTACATTCTGTGGACCTACTGATAGTAATGAATTGCAGTAATCCAACCTTGAGGTAATAAATGCATGAACCAGTTTTTCAGCATCACTCCTGGAAAGGATGCTTCTAATCTTAGCAATATTCCGAAGGTGGAAAAAGGAAATCCTACAAACCTGTTTAACGTGGGATTTGAATGACATGTCCTGGTCAAAGATTACACCGAGGTACTTTGTTCTCGGAGGCTAATTTAATACCGTTTAGATCAGGTGATTGACTAATCTGGTGATTGACCTGTTGCTAACATAAAAAATGCCACAGAGTTTAATTTTGAAAGATATTACAAAAAGCACTTCTAAAAAGTAACTATAGGGAGACTGAGTCTCCTCCCGGTTGGCTCTCGGTTCCTGAATTAAAAGATAACAAAAGTGAATAGAAGTGAATGAGGCTATAAGAGTTATTTTCTGGTCTGCTTTGGCTTATGCCCTAACCCTAACTCTAAATGATAATTGCGTGGTTTTTTTTTTGACTATTTGACGTGATTTGAGATTTATTAGCTTGTAAAAATTGGTAATTAAAAGACTACAAAGCAGAAGTCACATGAATGACGTCACACATCTCTTCTCCCCAGCGTAGCTGCTACTTACCACATAGCCAGATTTATAGTGGTGTTCTCCATGTTTAATGTTCCTTCTTGCATCCTGGAAGAAGGATGTGAAGCTCGCTAAACTCACAACCATTTCTCTTCTCCTTGTTCTCCTTGTCTGGTTTGATGATGTCAGTTTGGTGAGACGGGCAGTTGGAATCTTCTCTGTGTTTTCACACAAACCTTTATCGGCTCATGGACTCCCATTAATTTTTTGGCAGTAGGGGACCCATGGACCTGAAGTAGATGCATGACTTTCTATTGTCTTCTCTTCTTTTGTTGAAAGGAGTAGAAGTTTCTGACTCCGAATCAGCCACACTTTTCACATACTGAAGTCTGTTATTAATTCCAAAATAAACCCAAAGGAAACTGTTGCAAAACTACATTTTATATCCACATCTGGCACTTGATGGGCTCCATAGAATTTGACACAGATGGTCACCTTAGCAACTGTATATAAAATGCTTTTTAAGGGGAGATGTCATAATGGAGAAAACTATGAGATGTACAAATGAACAGAAAAACTAAGACGTCAAACTTGTTGATTGTTCCATATGTTCCTAACAGAGCACTTCTCTCTCAGACTGCAGGTTTACTGGTGGTTCCTAGAATATCTAAAAGTAGGATGGGAGGCAGATCTTTTAGTCATCAGGCTCCTCTACCTCCCAGCTTTAGTCCGTGAGGCAGACACCTTGTCTACTTTTAAGACTAGGCTCAAAACGTTTTATTTGATAGGGCTTATGGTTAAATTCTGATGTTAGCTCAGGTTTAGATGAGGGGGGAGCAGAGGGAGGTGGAGTGTACAGCGGGGACTACAGTCGTTAAAGACTTTGAAAGACCCCAGTGAGTCGTGGTGGAAGTAGGGTTGGGCATCGTTTGAATTTGAACGATTCCGGTTCTGATTCCAAGTCCTCGTTTCGATTCCGGTTCCTATCAATTCTCGATTCTGATTCTTTCAAGAGGCAAGGTCCAAAAACTTTACATGTTGTAAATGAGCCAGCTGACCATAGGTCTTACTTGATGAAATAATCTGAACTTCAACATGAATTTTAATTCTATAAACAGTAACATCACCTTACTTTAGACAAAAACATGTTTTCAAGAAAGAAAAAAAAGACTTGCAGCACAATCAGTGTGTTTGTTTCTGACCACAACTCACAGCCTCCTACAAAGTCTGGGACCTGAAGGAGCCTCTAGGATGAGAGGCTAAATGTCTTCAAGATAACTAGAAAAGTCCAGCTGTGTTCAGCTAAAACTCTCAGGATGATCATGTCCAGGATGACTGATTATAAGTGAAACTTAAATGTAGCTGCTGTCAGTGACCATATAACAGATTTTAATCATTAAAACTCTCACCAGACTAAATAGTGCAGAAAAGCAAAAAATAACCTCACAACTTTGCGAGTTGAGATTTATTATTATCATCATTATTTTATTTATTTATTTGTTTGTTTGTTTGTTTGCGCATCGGCTCATAGTTCTCCAAAACTCGTATTAAATCCACTGCGTTGACGCATTTTAACAAGCTTCTTCTGCCCGGTATTTTTTGTTTCAGGATGCATCGCTTTCACGGAGTAAAAGTTAGGCAGATGGGTTTGTTTACATTTTTGCCACTGAGCGCTGCACAGCGTGTTAGTAGAGTTGGGGAGACGCGATGCTGCACTCAGTGTCTCTGCGGGCTGCATAATAGGAGCGACAGGTCAGCTGATCAGCAGGTATAGGCGGTATAGGCTCTGAAAGGCGTTCATTAGAATTTGCACATCACGTTTTTTCCGGTTAAAGTCACACTTTAGAACGCCTCCACAGCTCCGCAGCTGCATACGTTTCATGATTGCACGGTAACGCAAACACTTCCGGCGGATTCTACTTCCAGTCGGCGAACTGGGAATCGAAACTAGGAATCGAAACTAAAATAGTTGAACGATTCCAGGAAAAACTGACTGTTAGTCCCAGTTCCAATCGATGCTCGATTCTCGATGCTCAACCCTAGATGGATGGCTGCTCATACTGAGCCAGGATCCTTTGGAGGTTACTTCCTGTTAAAAGGGCGTTTTCCTCTCCACAGTCGCTACATGCTTGCTTAGTATGAGGATTGTTGTAAAGACGCTGATGCTAATCGGTGACTCGATGCAATCTGCTGGGTTCCTTATAAGAAACTTTTTGGATTGGCTTTGTGAAGTGCCTTGAGACGACTCTTGTCGTGATTTGGCGCTACATAAATAAACTAAATTTAACTGAATTGTTTTCTTATCTTTTTCCAGAATTAAAGGCAAAATGTTTTTGCCAAATTTAAATGCTTTGCCAACTCTGCAGTTATCCTGATAGATTTTGATTAATCACACAAATAAACTGCAGTAATCCTACATGGCCCTCACACGCTGTCTCAGGTGAGAAACAGGTTTTGAAAGTGTAGTGTTGGTTTTACAAACAAGCCCAGCATGCACTCTTTCTTTTAATGAGCGCTCTGTTGTGCTACACTCTCAAAAACACAGATTTTCAGTGCAAAATCAAATGTCTCCTTTCTGTCTCCTGCCTCCTTTAACTCTGTTTCCTCCCCTCTGTTGTTTTTATCCAGTACAGATGTTCTGCTTTAGCACTCCCCTCTGAGGGCGTCTCCTCCTATTGTTAATAAAGTCCATCCAACTATCTCTGCACAACTGACCCAATGCACCAAGCGCATGTAAATACTGCATGAGCTGATATGATCTCCTAGCTCAGAAGGTTAGTCAACATGTCAGCAGTTCTTAAATGAGTGATCTAATTGATACATAATCAAAGCATTTAAACACATTTGGGATTCTCCTCCTGCTCCTCAGCTTCTCGCTGTCCTCTCTTTCTGCAAAGGACAAACTCAGCAGACATGTAACTAGTGATAATGGGCTCTGATTGGGAGACATCTTGAAGTGATTTATGCTCAAGGACAAGAAGGTTGTGAAAGCTCAGAGCGCTTTGGGTCTAGGAGATTTTAAATCATGACCTCAGGAGCTTTAAATCCCAGATCCACATTTTCCTGCAGCGTGTTTTTGCATATTGATGCAGAAGGGAATCAGGCCAGATCATAATACTTCAAAAGGCACACGGTAGCTCGTTTTGCATTCACATATATTATTTTTTTATTTTGTGCACCTATATTGAGCATCAGTCAACCTTAAGAGTGCAGTCGTAAAGCTTCAATTAAAAAAAGAATATTGTGACTTTTTGACCCCAGTAAATAAAGTGGATGTGTTACTGGTAGCATATGGTGAGCTTAAGTCCAACAAGGGTTTAATTATTAGCATTAGGCTGTTCAGAACATCTAATTATCCATTTGATTAATTTCTTTGACACACTCATATAAATCAAACTGCCACCTTTTTGTTTAGTAGCCACATTAAACCCACTTTTGCTGTTAAAGGACATTTTAAATAATCATAAATAGAGTTTTAAATGTCTAAAATCCCTTTGAAGCATCACTAATAATTAAAACAAACTTTAGAAGCACCAATTGAATCTTATTGATTTATTTTTCTCGTTTTTTTTGGTGGATTGCCTTCTTTAACAAGAAAATGTGTCACTCCACAAACCTTTAGGTGGCACTAGAAGATCATGTATTGAAACCATCTCACTGCTGACACACACAGGGAAAGCTGCTGTATTCATTTATGACTCAACTCTGCTCTCTTGTGGCGACAGGAGGAACAAACCTCCCCGTCTGGCTACATCTTTTTTTACATGAGGAGTTTTTTTGTTACAATCCTAAATGAAAAAAAAGAAACTTTGGGAAAATATAAGAACCTCAGAGAAGATTGTCGTTCACGTTATGATTGTCATCAAAAAACTAATCTAAGAAAGGAGGGAAAGTCAAACAAAACTAGACTCTCAGACATCTTGTGTTCTCAGATCAGAGCAGAGGACCTCCACTTATCACGAAACAAACCTTTACGTTCATTAAATCCACCTGATGGCTTTACTGGGCGTGGCGACAGGTGGAAAAGACGATGGGTGCCGTGCGTAGCGTGTGTGTTGAAGCTCCACACACACCTCACCCCAGCCTGTTCTCTGAAGTGTTGCTCGGGGCTCGTCGGGAGACGCTCAGGTCCTCCACATCAAATATTCATTCCACAGAAACTCCTTAGCTTTAAATAATTCTCAAAGAAGTGTGCCAAAAGCACGGCCTTGCTATCCTGAGGGACAGCTTCATTTTGGGCATTCTGCGCGGTCCTTTTTCGGTATACTTTGTGTCAAAAGTTACCCCAATTGAATTGGGGGAGGCAATTTGGGCAACCTTGGGTAGATAAAGGCTCAGCGGCCTCAGAATGGGGTCAGTGCCATACTTTTTGGGCACCCCCAGGCCGCGCCGAGCGCGTTTGACCGCTAGATGGCGCCTTCGTCATGCCTTCTTGACCGGTAGCCCCAAAATGGACAAAAGGTCCCCCATTCTGACCGATTGGTCAGGAGTGGCCGAACTGACCCCCGGTGGCCCCCCCACCCCAAAAGTAGCCCAAAATGGACCAAAGGTCCCCCATTCTGACCCAGGGGTCAGCAGTGGTCTAACTGACCACCAGCAACCCCCAGGTAGCCCAAAATGAAGAAAAGTACCCCATTCTGAAGCAATGGGGACCCCCAGGTAGCCCAAAATGAAGAAAAGTACCCCATTCTGAAGCAATGGGGAAAAAGTAGCCCAAAATGAAGAAAAGTACCCCATTCTGAAGCAATGGGGAAAAAGTACCCCAAAATGAAGAAAAGTAGCCCAAAATGAAAAGAGGTAGCCCATTCTGACCCAGTGGTCAGAAGTGGTCAAAGTGACCACCAGTGACCCCCAAGCAGCCCAAAATGAAAAAAAAGTAGCCCATTTTCACCCAGGGGTCAGCAGTGGTCTAACTGACCAGCAGCAACCCCCAGGTAGCCCAAAATGAAGAAAAGTACCCCATTCTGAAGCAATGGGGAAAAAGTAGCCCAAAATGAAGAAAAGTACCCCATTCTGAAGCAATGGGGAAAAAGTACCCCAAAATGAAGAAAAGTAGCCCAAAATGAAAAGAGGTAGCCCATTCTGACCCAGTGGTCAGAAGTGGTCAAAGTGACCACCAGTGACCCCCCCCGACCCCCCCGGACCCCCCCCCCGCCCCCCACCCCCCAAGTAGCCCAAAATGAAAAAAAGTAGCCCATTTTGACCCAGTGGTCAGCAGTGGTCAAAGTGACCACCAGCAACCCCCAAGCAGCCCAAAATGAAAAAAAAGTAACCCATTTTCACCCAGGGGTCAGCAGTGGTCTAACTGACCAGCAGCAACCCCCAGGTAGCCCAAAATGAAGAAAAGTACCCCAATCTGAAGCAATGGGGAAAAGGTAGCCCAAAATGAAGAAAAGTACCCCATTCTGAAGCAATGGGGAAAAAGTACCCCAAAATGAAGAAAAGTACCCCAATCTGAAGCAATGGGGAAAAGGTACCCCAAAATGAAGAAAAGTAGCCCAAAATGAAAAGAGGTAGCCCATTCTGACCCAGTGGTCAGAAGTGGTCAAAGTGACCACCAGTGACCCCCCCGGACCCCCCCCCGCCCCCCACCCCCCAAGTAGCCCAAAATGAAAAAAAGTAGCCCATTTTGACCCAGTGGTCAGCAGTGGTCAAAGTGACCACCAGCAACCCCCAAGCAGCCCAAAATGAAAAAAAAGTAACCCATTTTCACCCAGGGGTCAGCAGTGGTCTAACTGACCAGCAGCAACCCCCAGGTAGCCCAAAATGAAGAAAAGTACCCCAATCTGAAGCAATGGGGAAAAGGTAGCCCAAAATGAAGAAAAGTACCCCATTCTGAAGCAATGGGGAAAAGGTAGCCCAAAATGAAGAAAAGTACCCCATTCTGAAGCAATGGGGAAAAAGTACCCCAAAATGAAGAAAAGTACCCCAATCTGAAGCAATGGGGAAAAGGTACCCCAAAATGAAGAAAAGTAGCCCAAAATGAAAAAAAGTAGCCCATTCTGACCCAGTGGTCAGCAGTGGTCAAAGTGACCACCAGCAACCCCCAAGCAGCCCAAAATGAAAAAAAGTAGCCCATTTTCACCCAGGGGTCAGCAGTGGTCTAACTGACCAGCAGCAACCCCCAGGTAGCCCAAAATGAAGAAAAGTACCCCAATCTGAAGCAATGGGGAAAAGGTAGCCCAAAATGAAGAAAAGTACCCCATTCTGAAGCAATGGGGAAAAAGTACCCCAAAATGAAGAAAAGTACCCCA